>RXON01001157.1:0-37268 GCA_009667805.1 Leptobrachium leishanense | reverse complement strand
GATATCTGCATTTTGGGTGTCTGAGAAGAGGATTTTGAATGCGGCGCCCAGGCCCTGCGTCTGCTGGAGGAAAAACCACATAACGGTCACAAACGCAGAGATTCAGGCTATTTACTGAGTCTGTAATACACCGGACTGTTTGCGCACCTGAAGCTTCCCCCAACGATGACATTTAAACCACCCCCCACAGTCCAATATTCTGAATAGTTCTTGAAGTGACTCCAGAACTCCAACTGCAAGAAGGAGAAAACGATTAAAAAACATTTAAATGCAAAAAAAGTTTCCCATATCACTGTAACATGGACGAGCCTCCTCGTGGGGTCAATATACCCTTTCTATATCACTGTTGCATGGACTAACCTCTGCCTGGGGGCAATATACCTTTTCTATATCTCTGTTACATGGACTAACCTCTGAGTGGGGGTAATAAACCCATTGCTATATCAATGTTACATGGACTAACCTCTGCGTGGGGGCAATATACCCTTTATATATCACTATTACTGCCCCCATTGGGAGGGATCCCAAGTCTCCGAGATGTTTCAGGAGTCTCCCTTAAGTGAATGTGGGTTCCTGACGCCCGCAAACACTTCAGGAACTCCCAGATTCGGGAGAGGTGGGATCAGTCGCGGCCGTAGGGCACCTCATCGTCACCCCATCCTGACGTCACTGCAGGGGTGCCGCGTGATCCTCCTTACCGTCTGAATGTAGAGCCTTGCGGCGTCTCTGCAGTGACGTCAGAACGCGGCAACGATGAGGTGGAGCTCATTTGGGGGGGCTGGCTATCTGATAGCTGCACCTGGGGCAGGGGCTTTGTGAGTGTGAGCGCAGACTCCTGCCTGGGGTCGGTGGCGTCACTAGGGTTGGTGTCACCCGGTGCGGTAACTTATGGTGTCACCCCACCCCGAGTTTTACGGATTTTTTTAACTACTCTTACTCCTAAATCAGTACTCCCATATAACACTGAATGCTCATACACACAGCGCACATTACTGTGAGGTTTATTGCTCTCCCATATGCTCACACAAATTTTAGCCAACTGCCAGCAAGTACGGTGCCTGTTCGAAGGCAGTGAAAGCACACATGGATCTATATTGCCCCCAGCAGCTCTGGATATATTGCCCCCAGCAGCACACCCATGGATATATATTGCCCCAGCTCACATATAGATATATTGCCCCAGTTCACAATTATATATTACCCAGCAGCTCACCCATGGATATATATTGCCCCAGCTCACATATGGAATATTGCGCCTCAGCTCACACATGGATATATTGCCCCCAGACCAGCTCACACATGGATATTGCCCCAGCTCTCATGGATATGCCCAGCAGCTCTCATGGATATGCCCCAGCTCTCTCATGGATATTGCCCCGGCTCCTCTCATGGATATACTGCCCCAGCTCATGGATAATGCCTCAGTCATGGATAATGCCCCAGCTCATGGATAATGGCCCAGCTCATGGATAATGCCCCCAGCTCATGGATATACTGCCCCAGCTCATGGATAATGCCCCAGCTCATGGATATTGCCCCAGCTCATGGATAATGCCCCAGCTCATGGATATACTGCCCCAGCTCATGGATATACTGCCCCAGCCCCCAGCTCATGGATAATGTCCCCAGCTCACCTCCTGCGTCGCGTGTTCTGCTCCCTCTGAGCGTCCGGCATGGAGCTTGGGCGCTCACCTGGGGGGGAGCCACGTGACCAGCCGCGATCTCGCGAGAACTTGGCTGGTGACGTGTTTCCCCCAGGCGAGCGCCGAAGCTGCATAGCTTTGGACGCTCGTAGGGAGCGAACACGCGGCGCAGGGTGAGACACCCGCCCTTAGGTTGACGGTGTCACCCTAAGGGCGGGTGTCACCTGGTGCGGGCCCCACCCCCCGCCCCCACGTTACGACGCACCTGCCTGGGGTCCCTGCTACTCTTCATGGGTGTATTGCAGTTCTCCACTCCCAGTTTGGCCGGCTGATTAACGGCGTTTGGCAGTCAGTGCAGCGTATCACAGTTGCTTTCAGCGGATTGCGGCTGCTTTCTGCGGTCTGTTCAGCGGATTGCAGCGGCTTTTGACGGTCTGTTCAGCGGATTGCTGCTGCGTTTAGCGGGTTGCGGTGGCTTTCGGTGGTCTGTTCTGCGGATTGCAGCTGCGTTTAGTGGATTGCGGCAGCTTTTGATGGTCTGTTTCAGCGGGTTGCAGTGGCTTTTTGACGGCTTCTGTTCAGCGGTTCGTCGGCTGCGTCCATCAGGTTTACTGGAAATCCCTGCTACACATTGCGTGGCCCTCGCGGTGGATGCTGGATTCACCACAGGGTCAGGGAATTGAACTCGCTGGAGGGGGACGAACACGAGAGCACGGAAAATTCAATGAAATTAATAACATAAATGTAAGGGAATATATAGAAACATAGAAACATAGAAACATAAGAAAATGTCGGCAGATAGAACCTTTGGCCCATCTAAGTCTGCCCAATTAATGGATACTGACCTGGATTTATCTTTTGTTTAGAATAGCCTATGCCTATCCCAATGCTTGCTTAAATTCAATTATGTTTTGGCCTCTACCACTTCTACTGGAAGACAATATAATAAAATAATAACCACTCATTAACCCACAAATGACACAAACCAGGGAAAAACATTGTGATTAACACACAGACTCCCCATTGACCCCTGGGATGACATTACAGCTGAAATAACCATAAAATGCCATAAACCAAGAGAAAATTAAAAAAAGTCAGTTGAAAAAAGAGTAATTTTTATTTAATAAATTATTGGTGATTAAACTTTACACATTACACAGTCATGGTGGATATGATTAGAAAGAACAGACTCTGAACTTTCCAATGACACATCAACACCAGCTCGCTGCCATGCTCAGGGACGGAGATACAGGCCTCAAAGGACCCGGGTCTCCTGCGATCCAAGGTTCCTCCAGGGGAGAAGGCAGCAACCCCCACCCGAGAGTCTATGACTCTCAGTGCAGGGAGAAGTGCTGGGACAGGGCGGCTGATACACTCCCTCCCTTCCTTCCTGTGTGTGAGCGCCGGGGGGGGCGAGTGGCCGGGGGGAGGAGGGAGAGGCTGGGACGGCTGGTCCTTCCTTACTGAGCGCCCGGGGGGGCGAGTGGCCGGGGGTGGGTGGCGGTCTGCTGGGGGAGGAGACGCTGGCTTGCATTATCCGACGCTCGTGCCCGAGTGCACCTACGTTACAGAACCCAGCTGATCGGCCGCTTGGAAAAACAGCTGATCGTCCGCTTGATTGACAGGTTCTGTGACGTAGGTGCACCGTGCGCATGCGCAGTGCGGGTCAGGCATTTCTCGACACCCAGGCAAATCCTCGATGGAACACCGGCCTTCGGTTCGTGCACTGCGCTCTCTGAAATTACCCATTCTCCACAGCTGAAAAGTATCTCTTCTTTGAGATGGAGGCACACTTTCTCTCGGTGATTCACTCGAGGGCCCCTTGCCAGAGGCCACAGCAACTCCTGTTGTCCGCACATCCATCTCCATCCATCCAGCTCGCTGCCATGCTGCAGGGGACGGAGATACAGGGCTCCAAAGGACCCCTGGGTCTCCTGCGATCCAAGGTTCCTCCAGGGGAGAAGGCAGCAACCCACCCGGAGTCTATGATCTCAGTGCAGGGAGAAGTGCTGGGACAGGGCGGCTGATACACTCCCTCCCTTCCTTCCTGTGTGTGAGCCGCCGGGGGGGCGAGTGGCCGGGGGAGGAGAGAGGCTGGGACGGCTGGTCCCCTTTCCTTACTGAGCGCCCGGGGGGGGGCGAGTGGCCGGGGGGTGGAGAGAGGCTGGGACGGCTGGTCCCCTTCCCTTACTGAGCGCCCGGGGGGGGGCGAGTGGCCGGGGGAGGAGGAGAGGCTGGGACGGCTGGTCCCCTTCCCTTACTGAGCGCCCGGGGGGGGGCGAGTGGCCGGGGTGGGTGGCGGTCTGCTGGGGGGGAGACGCTGCTTGCATTATCCGACGCTCGTGCCGAGTGCACCTACGTCACAGAACCTAGCTGATCGGCCGCTTGGAAAACAGCTGATCGTCCGCTTGATTGACAGGTTCTGTGACGTAGGTGCACCGGGTGCATGCGCAGTGCGGGCCAGGCATTTCTCGACACCCAGGCAATCCTCGATGGAACACCGGAACGGAAAACAGTTGAAGAGTTCTTAAAGGCCTTAGAAGGACTGTTATCTACCTCACAGGTGGGAAACTACAGAGGGCCCTGGTGAGGGAGCAAATCAGCTGCCCAACTGACTAAAACCGCTCCAATTTTCAAGTACGAAATGAAAGGCCGAGAGGGCCCAGATCCATGCCAAATGCTGTGCCGGCCAGGACTGAAAGAGTTACTCCCTTAGTATCCGGTCCTATGTCACGAAAAATCAATGCACACCCAAAATCTTCACGAGTCAGAAAGAAGGTTAGAGTGCAACGAACTGGATCTGTGCCTCCTGCTGCCACGAATAAGTTTCCTGACTAGGGATGAGCTGTTCGGTTCGATCAGTTCGGAGTTCGACACGAACATTGGCAGTTCGAAAGTTCGCGAACTACGAACTTTTTGGCGTGTTCGGCTCGAGTTCTAATTTTTTTTTAGAAAAAAGTATAAAAAAAGCTTAATAAATACTAAAAAAATCTATAAATAAAGAGACTCTTTACTGCAGAATATTATAAGCAACGGTTTATTAGATATTGAATTAAAAACGAATGTGTAGGTGCAAAGATTCTCACCTCTAAATGACATGTGCTCTCAAACGCCGCAAACAACAGGTGTTAATTAGTGTTTGGAAATAACATGTGCTTTTAATTAGTCTGGTCTAATGAATTTGATACATTGTCTGTAGACTGATGGTGTCTGGAGGTGTCTCCTGAACATGTATCAAACAACACCTGTGCTTCTGAGAAGTGTTCATTTCTCTACTAAATGTTCCTCTGATATGCTGTTTAACACCTTACCTTGCATTTCACTGCTGTGTGCTGAGCTCATTTTTACCTCTTTCTCTCATCATGTTTAAACGCGATTTGAAGCCACATTTTATTAAATGACACAGACATAATAGATATCGTTCTTTCCGTCAGACTCCGCAGATTCATAATATATAATTTTTATATGTATACGTCATATCCTGACTGTATATTATGACAAAAAATGCAATAAAAATAGAATTTTTAATTATCTGCAGTGTGTAAAGAGTTTTTTTTCCACATTTTAGCACATGAGCGTTTGCAGTTATGTATTCTATGGGGTGCGCTTGTACAAAAATTAGAAATGGGGACTTGTTACATTTTGTGGGGGGAATTACGTGAATTTTAGCAAACGCACCCCAAAAATCATTATGATTGAAATGTGAACAATATTGCTGCATTAATAAAAATAACACACAAAAAAAATACATGTTTTTTTTTTTACTTTATACCTGGTCATGTTGAGTATCATTCGAAAGGCCATGCTCAGGCCTTTCGATTGACACCCTCCATGGCCCCCTAGCTGCCACGGTTCTGGAGATATCAGGGGTTCAAATGAACCCCCTATCTCCACCAGGGGATTCCGGGCAGCTAGGGGTTCCCCGGCTATCTGACGTCATCACGCAATGCGTGAGGATGTCAGGCAGTGAGGGGGGACCTGGGGGTGGAGCCGCCATCCAAGATGGCGGCCCCCACCGGAACTAGGCTGCACTTCGGCGCCGCAAGGCATCTCTATACACAGCCCCATCAGCATCTCTATACACAGCCTCACAGCATCTCTATACACAACCTCACAGCATCTCTATACACAACCTCACAGCATCTCTATACACAGCCCCATCAGCACCTCTATACACAGCATCTCTATACACAACCCCATCAGCATCTCTATACACAAACAGCATCTCTATACACAACCTCACAGCATCTCTATACACAACCCCATCAGCATCTCTAAACACAGCCTCACAGCATCTCTATACACAGCCTCACAGCATCTCTATACACAGCCCCATCAGCATCTCTATACACAGCATCTCTATACACAACCCCATCAGAATCTCTAAACACAGCCTCACAGCATCTCTATACACAACCTCACAGCATCTCTATACACAACCCCATCAGCATCTCTATACACAGCCTCACAGCATCTCTATACACAACCCCATCAGCATCTCTATACACAGCATCTCTATACACAACCCCATCAGCATCTCTATACACAGCCTCACAGCATCTCTATACACAGCCTCACAGCATCTCTATACACAGCCCCATCAGCATCTCTATACACAGCATCTCTATAAACAACCCCATCAGCATCTCTAAACACAGCCTCACAGCATCTTTATACACAACCTCACAGCATCTCTATACACAAACAGCATCTCTATACACAACCTCACAGCATCTCTATACACAACCCCATCAGCATCTCTATACACAGCATCTCTATACACAACCCCATCAGAATCTCTAAACACAGCCTCACAGCATCTCTATACACAACCTCACAGCATCTCTATACACAACCCCATCAGCATCTCTATACACAACCCCCTCAGCATCTCTATACACAGCATCTCTATACACAACCCCATCAGCATCTCTATACACAGCCTCACAGAATCTCTATACACAGCCCCATCAGCATCTCTATACACAGCATCTCTATACACAACCCCATCAGCATCTCTAAACACAGCCTCACAGCATCTCTATACACAGCCCCATCAGCATCTCTATACACAGCATCTCTATTAACAACCCCATCAGCATCTCTAAACACAGCCTCACAGCATCTTTATACACAACCTCACCGCATCTCTATACACAACCCCATCAGCATCTCTATACACAGCCTCACAGCATCTCTATACACAACCCCATCAGCATCTCTATACACAGCATCTCTTTACACAACCCCATCAGCATCTCTAAACACAGCCTCACAGCATCTCTATACACAGCCCCATCAGCATCTCTATACACAGCATCTCTATACACAACCCCATCAGCATCTCTAAACACAGCCTCACAGCATCTCTATACACAACCCCATCAGCATCTCTATACACAGCCTCACAGCATCTCTATACACAACCTCACAGCATCTCTATACACAACCCCATCAGCATCTCTATACACAGCCCCATCAGCATCTCTATACACAACCTCACAGCATCTCTATACACAACCCCATCAGCATCTCTATACACAGCATCTCCATACACAGCCTCACAGCATCTCTATACACAACCCCATCAGCATCTCTATACACAGCATCTCTATACACAACCTCATCAGCATCTCTATACGCAGCATCTCTATACACAACGTTACAGCATCTCTATACACAACCCCATCAGCATCTCTATACACAGCATCTCTATAAATAGCCTCACAGCATCTCTATACACAACCTCACAGCATCTCTATACACAACCCCATCAGCATCTCTATACACAGCCCCATCAGCATCTCTATACACAACCTCACAGCATTTCTATACACAACCCCATCAGCATCTCTACACACAACCCCATCAGCATCTCTAAACACAGCCTCACAGCATCTTTATACACAACCTCACAGCAACTCTTATATACAACCCCATCAGCATCATCTATACACAGCCTTCACAGCATCTCTATATACAAACCCCATCAGCATCTCTATACACAGCATCTCTTTACACAACCCCATCAGCATCTAAAACACAGCCTCACAGCATCTCTATACACAACCCCATCAGCATCTCTATACACAACCCCATCAGCACATCTCTATACACAACCCCATCAGCATTTCTTATACACATCATCTCTATACACAACCTCACAGCATCACTATTACACAGCACTCTATATAAATAGCCTCACAGCATCTCTATACACAACCTCACAGCATCTCTATACACAACCCATCAGCAGCATCTCTATACACAGCCCCATCAGCATCTCTATACACAACCTCAACAGCATCTCTATACACAACCCATCAGCATCTCTAACACAGCAGCCCCATCAGCATCTCTATACACAGCATCTCTACTATACACCACCCCATCAGCATCTCTAAACACAGCCTCATAGCATCTCTATACACAGCCCCATCAGCATCTCTATACACAGCATCTCTATACACAAGCCCCATCAGAATCTCTAACACAGCAGCCTCACAGCATCTCTATACACACCCTCACAGCATCTCTATACACAACCCCATTCAGCATCTCTATACACACAGCCTCACAGCATTCTATACACAACCCCATCAGCATCTCTATACACAGCATCTCTATACACAACCCCATCAGAATCTCTATACACAGCCTCACAGCATCTCTATACACAGCCCCATCAGCATCTCTATACACAGCATCTCTCTACACAGCCCCATCAGCATCTCTATACACAGCATCTCTATAACAACCCCATCAGCATCTCTAAACACAGCCTCACAGCATCTTTATACACAACCTCACAGCATCTCTATACACAAACAGCATCTCTATACACAACCTCACAGCATCTCTATACACAACCCCATCAGCATATCTATACACAGCATCTCTATACACAACCCCATCAGAATCTCTAAACACAGCCTCACAGCATCTCTATACACAACCCCATCAGCATCTCTATACACAGCATCTCTATACACAACCCCATCAGCATCTCTATACACAGCCTCACAGCATCTCTATACACAGCCCCATCAGCATCTCTATACACAGCATCTCTATACACAACCCCATCAGCATCTCTAAACACAGCCTCACAGCATCTCTATACACAGCCCCATCAGCATCTCTATACACAGCATCTCTATAAACAACCCCATCAGCATCTCTAAAACACAGCCTCACAGCATCTTATACACAACCTCACAGCATCTCTATACACAACCCCATCAGCATCTCTATACACAGCCTCACAGCATCTCTATACACAACCCCATCAGCATCTCTATACCACAGCATCTCTTTACACAACCCCATCAGCATCTCTAAACACAGCCTCACAGCATCTCTATACACAGCCCCATCAGCATCTCTATACACAGCATCTCTATACACAACCCCATCAGCATCTCTAAACACAGCCTCACAGCATCTCTATACACAGAACCCCATCAGCATCTCTATACACAGCCTCACAGCATCTCTATACACACCCCATCAGCATCTCTATTACCACAGCCCCATCAGCATCTTCTATACACAACGTCACACAGCATCTCTATACACAAACCCCATCAGCATCTCTATACACAGCATTCTCCATACACAGCCTCACAGCATCTCTATACACAACCCCATCAGCATCTCTATACACAGCATCTCTATACACAACCTCATCAGCATCTCTATATGCCAGCATCTCTATACACAACGTTACAGCATCTCTATACACAACCCCATCAGCATCTCTATACACAGCATCTCTATAAATAGCCTCACAGCATCTCTATACACAACCTCACAGCATCTCTATACACAACCCCATCAGCATCTCTATACACAGCCCCATCAGCATCTCTATACACAACCTCACAGCATTTCTATACACAACCCCATCAGCATCTCTAACACACAACCCCATCAGCATCTCTATATGCAGCATCTCTATACACAACGTTACAGCATCTCTATACACAACCCCATCAGCATCTCTATACACAGGCATCTCTATTAAATAGCCTCACAGCATCTCTATTACACAACCTCACAGCATCTCTATACACAACCCCATCAGCATCTCTATACACACGCCTCACAGCATCTCTATACACAGCCCCATCAGCATCTCTATACACAGCATCTCTATACACAACCCCATCAGCATCTTTATACACAACCTCACAGCAACTCTATACACAACCCCATTCAGCATCTCTATACACAGCCTCACAGCATCTCTATATACAACCCTATCAGCATCTCTATACACAGCATCTCTTTACACAACCCCTATCAGCATCTCTAAACACAGCCTCACAGCATCTCTATACACAACCCATCAGCATCTCTATACACAGCCTCACAACATCTCTATACACAATCCCATCAGCATCTCTATACACAGCATCTCTATACACAACCCATCAGCAATTCTATACACATCATCTCTATACACAACCTCACAGCATCACTATATACACAGCATCTCTATAAATAGCCTCACAGCATCTCTATACACAACCTCACAGCATCTCTATACACAAACCATCAGCATCTCTATACACAGCCCCATCAGCATCTCTATACACACAACCTCACAGCATTTCTATACACAACCCCATCAGCATCTCTACACACAGCCCCATTCAGCAATCTCTATACACACCTCACAGCATCTCTATACATAACCCCATCAGCATCTCTAAACACAGGCCTCACAGCATCTCTATACACAGCCCCATCAGCATCTCTATACACAGCATCTCTATAAACAACCTCAATCAGCATCTCTAAACACCAGCCTCACAGCATCTTTATACACAACCTCACAGCATCTCTATACACAACCCATCAGTCATCTCTATACACAGCCTCACAGCATCTCTATACACAACCCCATCAGCATCTACTATACACAGCATCTCTTTACACAACCCCATCAAGCATCTCTAAACACAGCCTCACAGCATCTCTATACACAGCCCCATCAGCATCTCTATACACAGCATCTCTATACACAACCCCATCAGCATCTCTAAACACAGCCTCACAGCATCTCTATACACAACCCCATCAGCATCTCTATACACAGCCTCACAGCATCTCTATACACAACCCCATCAGCATCTCTATACACAGCCCCATCAGCATCTCTATACACAACCTCACAGCATCTCTATACACAACCCCATCAGCATCTCTATACACAGCATCTCCATACACAGCCTCACAGCATCTCTATACACAACCCCATCAGCATCTCTATACACAGCATCTCTATACACAACCTCATCAGCATCTCTATATGCAGCATCTCTATACACAACGTTACAGCATCTCTATACACAACCCCATCAGCATCTCTATACACAGCATCTCTATAAATAGCCTCACAGCATCTCTATACACAACCTCACAGCATCTCTATACACAACCCCATCAGCATCTCTATACACAGCCCCATCAGCATCTCTATACACAACCTCACAGCATTTCTATACACAACCCCATCAGCATCTCTACACACAACCCCATCAGCATCTCTATATGCAGCATCTCTATACACAACGTTACAGCATCTCTATACACAACCCCATCAGCATCTCTATACACAGCATCTCTATAAATAGCCTCACAGCATCTCTATACACAACCTCACAGCATCTCTATACACAACCCCATCAGCATCTCTATACACAGCCTCACAGCATCTCTATACACAGCCCCATCAGCATCTCTATACACAGCATCTCTATACACAACCCCATCAGCATCTCTAAACACAGCCTCACAGCATCTTTATACACAACCTCACAGCAACTCTATACACAACCCCATCAGCATCTCTATACACAGCCTCACAGCATCTCTATATACAACCCTATCAGCATCTCTATACACAGCATCTCTTTACACAACCCCATCAGCATCTCTAAACACAGCCTCACAGCATCTCTATACACAACCCCATCAGCATCTCTATACACAGCCTCACAACATCTCTATACACAATCCCATCAGCATCTCTATACACAGCATCTCTATACACAACCCCATCAGCATTTCTATACACATCATCTCTATACACAACCTCACAGCATCACTATACACAGCATCTCTATAAATAGCCTCACAGCATCTCTATACACAACCTCACAGCATCTCTATACACAACCCATCAGCATCTCTATACACAGCCCCATCAGCATCTCTATACACAACCTCACAGCATTTCTATACACAACCCCATCAGCATCTCTACACACAGCCCCATCAGCATCTCTATACACAACCTCACAGCATCTCTATACATAACCCCATCAGCCTCTCTATACACAGCATCTCTATACACAGCCTCACAGCATCTCTATACACAACCTCACAGCATCTCTATACACAACCTCACAGCATCTCTATACGCAACCCCATTAGCATCTCTAGACACAGCCCCAAAAGCATCTCTATACACAACCTCACAGCATCACTGTACACAGCCTCACAGCATCTCTATACACAACCCCATCAGCATCTCTATACAGAGCACCATCAGCATCTCTATACACAACCCCATCAGCATCTCTATACACAGCATCTCTATACACAGCCTCACAGCATCTCTATACACAACCTCACAGCATCTCTATGCACAACCCCATCAGCATCTCTATATACATCCTCACAGCATCTCTATACACAACCTCACAGCATCTCTGTACACAAACAGCATCTCTATACACAGCATCTCTATACACAGCCTCCTCACGTCCTCCTCGGCATACAGCGGGAGTAACTGAAGACGTGTCCCACACATCGTCAGCAGTGAAGGGGTTAAAAACGTCTTTTTTAAAAAAACTTTTTGTCCTTGTTTCCTCTCCCCCAGGGCACTACCCGGACCCGGACATTGTTTTTAAATGTTTCTATACATCCTAGCAATCCGCCACTTCACGGGCAGGTTATGGGGACCTCCTAGGCACGATATTTGAAGGAATTTTTCGTTTTTATTTTTAACCCTTA
Organism: Leptobrachium leishanense; assembly: GCA_009667805.1. Taxonomy (NCBI): domain Eukaryota; kingdom Metazoa; phylum Chordata; class Amphibia; order Anura; family Megophryidae; genus Leptobrachium; species Leptobrachium leishanense. The sequence continues at coordinate 24,600 of RXON01001157.1, read as the reverse complement.
TTTCATGGAAAACTCACTGTCCCTTTAAAAACGTTTTTTTAAAAAACTTTTTTGTCCTTGTTTCCTGTCCCCCAGTGCACTACCTGGACCCCTATACACCTTTTATGGCAAATATCTAGCATATATGCCCTCTTGGAGGGCACTCTAAAAATCGAACTTTGAGTCCCATTGACTTGTATTGAGTTCGAGTTCGAATTCGAACTTTTGAAAAGTTCGAGTTCGAATGCGAACCGAACTCGGGGTGTTCGGCTCATCCCTATTCCTGACCAGCTGATAGGTCCTTCGCCCATCATTCCGATCCAAGTGGAAGGGGTTTATACTAAAGCTCTGTTAGACTCAGGTGCTCAAGTGACGTTGATTTATCAAGATTTTTATGAGAATCATTTGAAGCACATACCTTTAAAGAAGCCTAAAGGATCTCAAAATCTGGGGTATGGGGACTGAGAGGCTTCCCTATGATGGATATCTACAGGTGAAGCTGGAATTCAGTTTAGTAACCGTTGGACAACCGAGAGTATGTGACACGTTGGCCATTGTGTGTCCTCGTCCATCGGGAGCTAATCGAAGTTCTATGATAGTGGGGACAAACACCGACTTAGTGAGACGTCTCCTAACCCCACTGGTGTTGGAGGAGAGTCCTGCTCCCAAGAAGGCGCACTCGATGTTACGGCAGGTCTGTCAACACATGGTCAAAGAACAGAGAGCCCCTGCAGAAGTGAGGCGGCTGAGGAGAATGGGAGGGACAGAGAAGGTCATACAGTCCAGAGAAGTCGAAGATAACTTTGCTCATTCACTGGCCAGTTGAATATAGTACCCGGGTACCCTAAGATACTATCTTTTGAGCCATTTTGAACGGGACTTAAACTCGCAAACTGAGTTGTATAACCGTTTCTTTTCCGCTGCGTGTTTTTCCCGTGTTGTGCAGTCCTGTTATTTCTCTCAACGTATATGTGTATTATATGCCACTTTATTGATCCAGTAAAGTATATAACTTAGAAAATCCACAACAGTGCTGTTGTATAGTGATTCCTAGTGCGGTGAGACTATCCTTGGGTTATTCAGCGGCTCCTCCGGGGGTGAGCGCTACACTAAGAAGGGGAAACACAAAATGAGAGAGCCCTGAGAGAAGGGTGTGACCAGGTTATAAGCACACCCACTCAGGAGCTGGCACAGGTAATTAACCCCTGAGTGGACGCAGACATGGAGCAACAGAACATATGATGAATAAGCAGGCTTCTCGGGCTGAGGCATGACAGGGGGTAGTGAGAAAACTGCGGGTGCAGTTTTTTCTCCCTGGCGCCCCCGTTTTAACGTGAGGAATGTAATGTGGCCCATAATATTTACAAAAATGTGAGGGGGTGCACTCACTTCTGTGAGATACTGTATATGTGTGCTGTTCAATGCAAGACATTTTTTGTGGGATATTTCTACGTCAGAGCACTGGCATATTGCTCTGAGAACATCTCTCTCTTTTGTTGTGGGTACCTGAAGGAGTGGAGAGGAGTTAAGTATGTGGGCCCTGTCACTCCAGGAAGTTGACAGATGGCACTTATAGGAGAGCCTTGATTTAAGGCTCTGGACCATCTGAGTGTTATTGCAACTGCATTTTTACACTTTTGGAATATTTTTATATAAGGACTTTATTGCACTATATGCGTTTTTTTCTTTTGGGGGAATTGACCCAGATGATATTGCTGTGAAGGAAATTTGGAAACAGAAGTACCTGTATATATGCACATTTTTTCTCCATACATATAGTTTATTTTGGAATATAAATTTATCATTTGCTTACTATACAAAATAGCACTGTATTTTCATTTAATTATTTGCTGGAAGTCACTACTATCAGGGTTATCCAAAGAGATTCGAAAAGTCACCGCACGTTCGGTGACTTTTCGTTCTCTTCAATTCGGTTCCTTTTGCCGATTGCATTTCGGTGACCTGCGGTGTATTCAGCAAACACCACAGGGGTCCCGAATTGCAGGGAAAAGCTGCCGTAAACCCACCGAAAACTAACCGCAAAACCACCGAATGCACGCCGAAAAAAAGCAAAAACATCTGGATTAACCTTCGAAAACCCGAGCAGGAGCCGAAAGCAGCCGAACAGGAGCCGAATCACACAGAGCCGAAGCAGCTGAGACGCAGGAGGCAGGAGGCAGTGAATAAATTAGCAAAACCATTTGTATGAATCTGTGAAAATGAAATGCTGTTTGCAAAGAAACTACTGAGTGAAAATGTCTGAAATTTACACAGGAGGTCCAGGGAATGATAATAAAGAGGGCTGTTACAGAAAAAATAAGTAAACTTAAAAAAAATTCGGACTTTTAAAAAAAAAAAAAATCTGAAAAATGCTTAAAGTATCCTAAAAAATCTATAAATAAAGAGACTCTTTACTGCAGAATTTTACAATGAATGGTTTATTAGATATTGAATTAAATCGGGAATATTTTTAACATTGAAGCCTATGGGATTCTCCTGAATAAATTTGCCGATTAAACCACCGAATGGCAGGGCATTAGGAGAACCTTTCACTGCTGGTTTGTGTTCTCTGAATAGCCAAAGCAGTGCTTTTTTATGGGGATTTCACTGCCCTCAAACAGGCACCGAACAGGCACCGTATGTGCAGGCAATTCGCCAGGATTTGGCGAATTGCCTGCTCTCTGGATAGCCGAATGGCCAGGAAAGGCAACCGAACGCTGATTTTCAGCGTTCGGTTACCTTTCTCAAGCAATTCGGATCTCTTTGGATAACCCTGTATATAATTTCTGTCGCTTTTTGGACAGTGTATGATTTATGAGCAATGTTATTCTGAGATAGATACATTTATATGATCACTGCACAGTGTTGGTTGCTTGCGCTATTTCAGTGTGTAATTCTATGGTTTAGTGATGGTTCTTAGTCTATCAGCTCAAATCCCATATCTCCAGCCAATTAAAGATTCCGCACATAAGAAACACTCAAGGTTCTCACAGTTATATGATTAAAACGATATCAGCCAGCCTATAAAGATGGGAGGTAAGGTAAAGCGGCCTGTGTGCCAAACGTTGCTTTATCTTACCTCACATCTTTACAGGGGCCTGTCCTGATGAAGCCAGCACAGTATACCAGCTAAACTTGTTGACGTTATGCCCTTTCAATATTCTCTATGCTCTCTAAAATAATTTCCACACTGGCGATGTTTTAATTTGTCACTTCCCTGTTATATGGAGTTTGGTGGTGTGCGCAACCCCACTCCACTTTCCTGGGTTTAATACATTTATGAAGACTGCTTGCAGTGTACCTATCAGTTCTCTTTCTCTCTTTTCTTTGCAATAAACACAATGCCACAAAGGATTGTTTTCTTGCTTGTTGAGGCACTTTGATTACAAAGCATTTGGGCACTGCTCACTGGTGTATTTTGGCCTAGGCCAACAAGGCCTAGGCCTAGGGCGGCACTCTCCAGGGGGCGGCGGCCCGCCGGGTGGCCCCACCCCTAACTTACTTTTGCAAACTATTTTACCAGGAAGGAAACCTTGAGATGTCACTAATTTTCAAGTATGTTCTGGTTAGGCAACGCCTAGGCTTTCACTTTCCAGGGGGCAACAAAAAACCTCACCACTAATTGGGTTACTCACAGAGCACCGAAATGACGCCAACATTTTGGTGTTCTGTAGTTCCCTGCACTTCGGGGAATAAAATTTCCCCACCCTGCAGTGAATTCACCATTCACCGCAGGGTCCCCAAAGTGCATGGAGTCGGCCGCTGTATGCTGCCACCGCGCAAACCCATGGCCTGCTGTTTTCAAAAGAACTACTGAACGAAAATGTCTGGAATTTACAAATAAGATCCTATGATTGATAATAAAAAGTTCTGTTACAGAAAAAGAAGAACCGATATTAAAAAAAAGGGGGGGGGGTTTTGCCAAAAAAATTCTGAAAAATTACTAAATGGTACTAAAAAAAAATCAATAAATAAAGACTTTTTACTGCAGATTAAAATAAGTGGTTTATTAGATATTGCATAAAAACGGGAATATTTTTAACATTGAAACCTATGGGGTTGGCCTGAATACCTGAACCTGCTGATTGAGACCACCGAACATCAGGGTATTTCACTGTCATTTCTCTGCTGTTTGGTGTTCTCTGAATAGATTAATCATTACTTCTCTATGGGGATTTGCACTGCCCACATGGGATGTGATTTGTGTCCAGAGAGAGAAGATGACAGTAAACGGCAGGTAAAGGGGGGGGTATCAGGAGACTATGAAGCCCTGTCTGCTTACTGCTGTTTAAAGTGGACCTTTCCTTAACCAACACTGCAGTGATAGAAATTTGTCATTGAGCTGCCTGGCTCCTGGTGAGGCTGCGTGCGTGCAGGTCACACTCGGTCCGGCCAGTCAGGTGGTACTTAGTCTCAGTACCACCTGACTGGCTGAACCAAGTTACACTCCACGCAGCTGCCCACCCTTTCGTTAACATGGACTGTCACTCTATTCTGGACTGAACACCCACCAGGAAGGGAATCAAAGCCACGGTGCACCCTCTGGCAGTGGCACCCCACTGCTGACAAGATGGCTCCACGCACAGGCACAGCCGTGATCCTAACATGGCCTGGAGGGACCTCCTGCTGAGTCTGTACACAGTCCCTGCTGACTCTGCACAAAGCCCTACCACGGACGGAGGCCGGTAAATGTAGAATAAATAATTGCTGTGTGCTCATATACACTCGGTTTGCTGGGAGTTTTATTGCCGTGGATTCTGATACGCTGACACACACCAAAAATTGCATTGCTGGGAGTTTTATTGCAGTGGATTCTGATGCACTCATACACACCACACATTGCATTGCTGGGAGTTTTATTGCTGTGGATTCTGATACGCTGACCCGCACATTGCATTACTGGGAGTTTTATTGCTGTGGATTCTAATACACTCATACACACTGCACATTGCATCGCTGGAATTTTTATTGCTGTGGATTCTGATACGCTGACACACACCAAACATTGCATTGCTGGGAGTTTTATTGCTGTGGATTCTGTGATACATACTGCATAGTACTGTGAGTTGTATTGCCTTGGAGCTCTGGGATACACTCATACACACTGCACATTACTGTGAGTTTTATTGCTGTTGCAGTTCTGTGATATGCTCATACACAGTGCACATTGCTGTGTTTTATTGCTGTGCAGCTCTGTGATACGCTCATATGCAGTGCACGTTTCTGTGGATTTTATTGTTCAACCAATTAGAGCGGCTGTGATCCAGTATACTTAACATGCGTGGCTGTTCTTTGTAAAAATGCTTGCATTTAAACATTTCATAATTTTATTTATCTCAATAGATACATTTGAAATGGTATACAAAATATACAAGTAGGCACTGGGTATCCACTTTTAATATAAAGAGAAGAAAAGGCGTAGCTCTAAGAGGAAAAGGTGGAGCTTAAAGAGGAAGGGTAGGGATTAACCAGGAAGAGGTGTGGCCTTGACAGGAAGGGGTGCCTCAAATTTAAATTAGGGGGTGCACGAGTTTAGTCAGGCCTAGGGCAGCACAAAACCTAAATACACCACTGGCACTGCTACAAGTTATACAGACTCCTATACATCTACATTTTTTCCTTGACAAATCCAGTGTACTCGTGGAATTGACTTTTAATATTGTTTTCCTTTTTACACTTTCATGTGCTTTTTTTGATTCACTGGCTTATTTTCATTTTTGTTGCACTGTTGCTCTTTCACCCTGAGCCACTTGGCTGATATCTCCGCTTATATAGTGAGGGGTTTTTACTTGTTTTTCTAATTAAAAGTTAAGTTTTATCCTTATGTACTGCTTGTTCTCCTAGGCCAGTGATGGCGAACCTATGGCATGCGTGCCACACCTGGATATATATTTGCCCCAAGCTCACACATGGATGTATACTGGCCCCCAGTTCACACATGGATGTATACTGGCCCCCAGCTCACACATGGATGTATACTGGCCCCAAGCTCACACATGGATGTATACTGCCCCAGCTCACACATGGATGGATGTTGGCCCCCAGCTCACTAGGTCCTCCCGGTGCCTCACAGCATGCTTCTTCCTCCCCAGCATGCGCTGGCAAATGATGTTCCCCGGCCGCTTGTTGAAGTCCACCAGCTGCGATCTTGCTCGGGCAGTATGCACCATGTGTGAGTTGGGGCAATATCCATCCATGTGTGAGCTGGGGCAGTATACATCCATGTGTGAGCAGGGGCAATATACATCCATGTGTGAGCTGGGGCAGTATACATCCATGTGTGAGCTGGGGCAGTATACATCCATGTGTGAGCTGGGGCAGTATACATCCATGTGTGAGCTTGGGGCAAATACATACATGTGTGAGCTGGTGCAGTATACATCCATGTGTGAGCTGGGGCAGTATACATCCATGTGTGAGCTTGGGGAAAACACATCCATGTGTGCGCTTGGGGCAAATATATATCCATGTGTGAGCTTGGGGCAAATACATCCATGTGTGAGCTGGTGCAGTATACATCCATGTGTGAGCTGGGGCAGTATACATCCATGTGTGAGCTTGGGGTAAATACATCCATGTGTGAGCTTGGGGTAAATACATCCATGTGTGAGCTTGGGGCAAATACATCCATGTGTGAGCTTGGGGCAAATATATATCCATGTGTGAGCTTGGGGCAATTATATCCATGTGTGAAGAAGTTATTACCAAGTTTACAAAGTTACAGTTACACAGACTGAAAAAAAAATGTGTCCATCAAGTTTAGCCTTTCACACATCAGCTACTTCAGTTTTTTTTTTTTTTTTTGAGAAAGGATTTTACCAGGAAGGATACATTGAGATTTCTCTCGTTTTCAAGTATGTCCTGGGTGGGAGTACGTACCGTTAGGTGTCTTGCCAAGGACACTTACTGGAGAGGTTGCTCGCTGGGATCGAGGCCATGACTCCACAGGCTCTCTCCATGCAGAGCGGTGACATTGCCTCTACTCCACCCAGCCGGTACCCCCAAAAGAAGGCAAAAAGCCCAGAGTGAAGCACTCGCCAAATATGCAACATACTGGGAAAAAATCTTTCTTGACCCCTGATGACGATCAAATTTCTGCTTCGATCAAGCAGCTTTCACCCTCATAATAAATATTATGACCGTTAATATTATGTTTTTGCAGGAAGTCATCCAGTCGTTTTTTAAAAGTCTGTACAGTCTATGACCCAACCACTTCAGCAGGCAGAAAATTCCACAGCTTTATTGTTCTAAATGGAAAAAACCCTTCCTATTCTTTAGGCTGCATTTCCTTTCGTCCAGTCTAAATGGGTGTCCTTGTGTCCTGTGTATAGTCCTATTAATGAATAGGTTTTCAGACAATGGTTTATAATGGCCCCATATATATTTATATTAAGTTATCAGATCCCCTCTGAGGCACCGTTTCTCTAAACTAAACAGGTTTAACCTTGTTAGCCTTTCCTCATATCTTAAATCTTCCATTCACCATATTTCTTATTCTTTTTGCCTGTCTATGCACTTTTTTTAGTGCCATAATATCTTTCTTTTAAAACAAGTGCCCAGACTTCCGGGAGGCGAGCCTATCAAGATGGCCGCATCTTAATTCTGCTCGGTCGCTGAGGGCCATGTTTTTGCTGATTTTTATATAACCACCTCTTTACCTAGCGACTTTTGGGGTGCTCTCGGCTCCTACCCACCTTGGGACTACGCATCTCCTCCCCCCTTTATCCCCGGAAGTCTTCAGGTCGAGTTATGGCCTCTCCATACCCGCGCCAACCTGCGGGTGTGTAACCCCCACCTAGGCCCGGACAGAAGCCTACCGACCTTACCTGCTCTCTACACCCATTGGAGATCTGGATAAGGGACTGTTTCCTGCCGCCAGCTGCCCGACACCCTCTGCCTCCGTCGGCGCATCTGCGGGGCCTTGGACCGAGGTGTACTCGGGATCGGGCTTCCGGAACGGCGATCCGGCTCTTCCGCTAAGGCACCCAGCCCTCCATCGAACTGCCACAGGTGTGTATATTGAGTCTGAGCCGCTCCATCATTACCTGCCACGCATGTCCTGCCCCATGATTTAGGATTTATTATATATTTTTTCTGTTTTGTGTTGAATCTGCCTTTGCTGCTTACATGCTATTGATTTCATAGCTATTTTGTCTCTGCTGGGCATCCTTAGCTTTCTGCATCCTGTTAGTGTAACAGGCATAGTAGCGCCCACCAAGGAGTAGTGAGGTTGAGATCTTTAAGGACTGAAATATCTGCTTGACACACTGCTTGGTATACATAGACTTATACACTAGAGTCAGGGAGAATGAGTGAACAACTGAGTTGCTACTAAGCACTAAAGGTTTCAAGACCGATAGACAACTTAGAGCACGTTCAGAAACACGAAGATACTTCAGACAGTAGGCGAATTGTACGGACTGCAGGGCAGTTAGGAAATGTGCAGATTTAACGTTTTCTGATAATCTGGAGCAGGTCAACTGTACCTTATGATATTCAGAGGTAACAGATGCAACGAGAGAAATCTCAATGTATCCTTCCTGGTAAAATCCTTTATAAATAAAATAAAATAGGGGTCTATCGCTGGTACAGTATCGAGTATATGTAGCAGTTTGAGCACACTGAACGTAGGCTGAATATAAACAGTATCTTTCGATCACAGTTTTCACATAAGTTTGTGGCAAAGAAACATGAGCCCTGGGTTGGGTATAGTAACCTAATGCGGCCACAGATGATACCCCAAAATGAGAAGGGACAAAAAACCCCGTAACGTGTAAACACCCCAGCGGCAAACATGGGGTTAAACCACCAAAGCACAACTCAGGCGATCGCAATCGAGTTGCAAATAGAATGGTCAAAAACAAGCCGGGTCAAAAATCAGGAGCAGGGATCGTATCCAGAAATGGGTTGGCAACAGAATCAACAATAAGAATCAGCTAACGATGCAGGAACAGAACTCCATGACAGGGCGACGAGGCAACTCGCCCTGTTTTAAACCCGGCGGCTCCTCGTGAACACGCCAGGCCCCGCCCCCTCGGATGCCGCTCAGCCATTCCCTGGTGCTGGCATTCGGCCAGCCCTTGGCACAGGACCTTGCCTAGACCCCCCAGGCAGCACAGCAGGGGCTGAGGATATGACAGTTAGTTTCAACCCCTCTGCTCAGTGTCTTGTTGTTAGTTATTTCCTGGCCACATAGCAGCCATTCTGTGTTCACTCCTGGACAAATCTAATGTCTTTATTTTTTATTATTGAAGGTTTTATTATTTCAATCAGTAAAATGGGATACAAAAAGGGGAAGGAACAATAGCTTACATAAATGGGGAAGGTTCGGTACATTTTACTATAGCGATTAGACATGTGCATTCGTTTTAGTACTAAAACGATTTAGTCCGAATTTTGGGATAATTTAGTTTTCGTATGACTCAAGAGAAACGAAACTGCTCAGTACAAAAAACGAAAGAAACTAAAATAAAATGCACTACATTTTAGTTTCAGTCCTTTTTGTGATATTACATTGATGAGTGAAGGAGACCAGCAATGAAGAGCGCAACATTGCAACATCTGAAGTTCTGCACCCTCCACATGCCAATGCAGTAGGATGTTCTATACAGAGAGGGGCATTAATTAATGCAGGAGGATGTTCTATACATTATACAGAGAGGGGTATTAATGCAGGAGGATTTTATATACATTATACAGATAAAGGTATATATTGAGGAGGATGTTCTGTACAGAGAGGGACGTTAATTAATTCAGGAGGATGTTCTATATATTATACAGAGAGGGGTATTAATTAATGCAGGTGGATGTTGTATACATTATACAGAGAGGAGTAGTAATTAATGCAGGAGGATGTTCAAACATTATACAGAGAGGATCCTTTTTTCAGCCCTTTAAATCCAGTGGCTGTGAGCGCTGAGATAGGCTGCTTGTTACATTATCTCTCAGTACAATGTATCAGGCTCAGCTATTACTAGCTAGTAACTGACTCAGCTCAGCTAGTAACTGACTGTAACAGCGCTCAGAGTTTCAGTAAAATAAGGAAATAATATTGTTCTAACCTCTTATATAAAAAAATATTATTTACTAGTTTTACTGAAACTCTGAGCGCTGTGATGAGCAGCAGTCAGTTATTGTAACAGCTTTGCCTGACACGGGGCAGTATTACAATGTTGGTGCTAACTTAACCAGAGCTGTTGTAAACTGAAAACCTCCATAGGCTATAAAGGCTCTGGGAAGTTTACAACAGCTCTGGTTAAGTTAGCACCAACTATGTAATGTGGCCCACATTGTGCTGAGAGTGAGAGATACTGTAACAAGCAGCGATCTCAGCCCTCTGAGGAGCCACTACAATAGTAATTGTATCCATTGGTTTTCGGTTGAATGCAATTAGTTTTCATACTAAAGAACTGAAAACGAATTTCTTTAGCAACTAAATAAATTGCATTTTAGGACTAATCCATTAGTTCAAAACAAAATTTTGTGCTGTGCACATGTCTAATAGCGATGATGTTATACCGCGATTATTCAATAAAAAGAAGAAATTGCTCTACAGAATGGCAAAGATATGAAAACATCACATTGAGTTATTTAACAATCAACCGAACCTGTTTCGGAATCAGAGACATAACGGGGAAGGAAGGGAGAGAAAAGGAGAAAGATAGAAAGGGGGGAAAAGCAAAGAAGAAGAAAAGGGGGGAAAGGAACCAGGTGGGAGGAGACATCGGAAACCGCCAACAATATTATGAGGACTTCAATCGACTGGTCTATACCGGTCGGTAGAAAAACAGGTGGGAGGGAACCTTGGGACTGCAGAGGGGCCGGGTAATAGGTGGTGGTCGTAACATTATGGAAGCTTCGTGCCTATGGTTTTAGTAGTTTGATATATTAGGTGATAATAGGTGAAAAGTGCTTTTGGACAATCCTATTGTGGACATCAATTGACGGTAACAAAGGGAAAGGAGCTTGGTAGTTTGTGAAGGATATACTGTAAAAGTCTCAAATGGTGTGAGTAGAGGTGTGCTTGTCGAAACAGAGTTAAGCGTTCCTAGTGTTCTCATGTAGGACATTAGTTGAAGGTATGAGAGAAACGCCTGAGAAGGTATTCCATGAGTAGTCTGCATTTGGGCAAAGGAGATGACGGAGGAGTTTTTGAAAAATTGGAGCACATGCGTGACTCCATGGTGGTTTAGGGTTAAAAAAGGGAATCACGTAAGTCAAAGCGGTTATTGGGGTGGCGAGGGGTAGAGGGTAGAGAGAAGTGAGGGCGCGGACAGGTTGGTCCCAAATAGTAATGTAACATCTAGTTATCTGAAGAGCTGTTGGGAGAGGGGGTCTGGATTTAAAGGGGGTGAAAAGTAGGCCGGGAAAAAATGCCAGCTAGACCGGGAAAGAGCCTGGTAGAGATACTGATTGAATGTAAGTCCATAACGGCTGGTGTATAAGAAAGGATTTGCTCAGGGAGGCTATGGCTGCTGCCTTGTAGTACGCCATTATCTGAGGTAATTTGAATCATCGGTCCGCAGGAGGGGACGATAGGACCTTGAGCGGGATGCGTGGGCGCTTACCGTTCCATATATAGAAAGAGATGTCTCAGTGGACCACATTAAGTAAAGTCCTCGGAATGGGAACGGGTAACATGCGAAATACATATAGTAGTTTGGGTAGAATCGTCATCTTAACAGCTGCCGCTCTGCCCAGTCAGGACAATCTCACCAACCTCCACCTTAATAGTAACGACTTCGTTTCAGCGAAGACTTTCTTGTGGTTGGTAGACAGCACATCCTCGAACTTCCCTGGGAGCGTTATGCCTAAGTATTTTATACCCTGGTCGTTCCATGTGAAAGAATAGCGATCTTTTATAAACATTAGGTCGGCAGGAGGAAGTCCTAGCGCTAGTGCTTGTGTTTTAGGGAGGTTGATGGAGTGATATGAGACTAAGCCATAAACCGTATAGTGCAGCATGTAGGGAGGGCAGGGAGTCTATTGGGTCAGTGATTGTTATAAGGATATCATCCGCAAAAAGGTTTAGTTTAAACGTCTGGGGACCTATTTGTATCCCACGTATGAGGTCATCTTGTCTGATGGCTTGAGCCAGGGGTTCTAGTATTAAAGCGTAGAGCAGTGGGGATAAAGGGCAGCCTTGGCACGTGCCGTTGGTAATATTAAATGTGGTAGAAAGAAAGACACTGTTCAACACCCTAGCGGAAGGGGAGGCGTATAACGCCATGATGGATCTAATGCGTTCGTCCGTAAACCCAAATTTATCAAGAACTCTATTCATAAGTTTCCAATGAACCCTGTCGAATGTTTTTTCTGCGTCGAGTGAGAGCCATAAACATGGGATGTTTTGAATAGATTGGTATTCCATCAGGGCCAGCAATTTCTTTGAGTTTTCAGTCCATTGTCTGCCTTTGATAAACCCAACTTGGTCTCGCCCGATTAAAGTGGGAAGTATGTCGTTTAACCGAATGGCCAGTAATTTGGCGTAGATTTTTATGTCTGTGTTCAGTAACGAGATGGGGCGAAAATTAGGGCAGGAAGTCAGGGGCTTGCCCGGTTTAGGCAACGTGACAATTGTAGCCTGTAGCATGTCTTTAGGGAACATGCCTTCAGAGGATGCCTGTGTGAACACTCTATGTAAGTGTGGTGCCAGATGGGGTGCAAAAGCTTTATAGTAGGAAGAGGGGAATCCATCTGGGCCTGGTGCTTTACCATGTGGTAAGGAGGTTATGACTTTAGTTATGTCATTGATGGAGAAAGGCGAGGACAGTTGTATCATTTGCGTAGGAGACAAAGTAGGGAGGTGGAGATGTGAGAGGTAGGCGTCTATGTCAGCGGTGGTGGGGTGTGGGATGGTGTCATTATCCGTCAAATTATAGAGAGATGAATAATATGTTGCGAACTCTCCCGCAATTTCAGAGGGTTTATGTACTGCTGTTTGCCAGGGGAGAGGAGTTTATCTATACGGTGTTTAGGTAGGAGTGTGCATAGTCTTTGTGCTAGTAATCTACTAGGTTTATTACCGTAAGCGTAGAAACGCGTCTTAAGGCGCTGCAGGTGAGAAAGATGGGACTGTCTATCCAATGCGTGTAGTTCATCGTGGGTATTGCTCAAGAGGCGGGTTGTGGCGTCTGAGGGGGATATCTTGTGTGATCGGTATAGAGAGTCAAGTCTCTGCAGAAGGAGGAGGCAAGCGGCCTCTTTAGATTTTTTAAAACGGGATGCCCATTTAATACAGTGCCCCCTCAGAACTGCCTTGTGGGCCTGCTATATGGTTGTGGCGGAAAGATCTTCACTCGTATTTAGGTCAAAGTAGGATTCCAGTTGGGAAGCTAGATCACTTTTAGCTATCTTGTCGGACAACACAGAGTCATTAAGGTGCCATGGTGACTGACCAAACATTTTATAGTCATCTTTAAGGATTAAGGTGACGGGGGCATGGTCTGAGCTCGAGATTGTGTCTATTGAACAACTCTCTACTCCTGGGAGCGATTGGCTTTGAATTAGTATGTAATCAATTCGAGTGTGCGTCTTATGTACCTTAGAGAAGAATGTGTAGTCCACTTCATTAGGGTGGAATAGACGCCATGTGTCGTGTAGGTGGTAGTCGCCCAACAAGACATGACATTTTTCTATCTGTTTTTTACGTTTCCCAGTGAGAGGGCGTGAGCCGAACCCTGAAGTGTCTTTGAGAGGGTCTAGACTAAAGTTAAAATCCCCGCAGATGAGTAAAGTACCAGTTATTACAGAGGATAATTTGGTGAATACAGAAGCCGCAAACTCCACCTGATTTTCATTGGGAGCGTATAAATTGAGAATAGTGTATATCTTATGGTTCAGAGAGCATACTAAAATCAGGTATCTGCCATTCGGATCCGACAGTTTACAATGTAATTCAAATACAATGCTGTTTCTAATCAGAATGGACACTCCTTTAGATTTAGACGGGCCCGTGGAATGGAATTGGGTTGTGAAGTTCGGCCATTTTAACAGAGGATGGGACAGTCTCCTAAAGTGGGTTTCCTGAAGGCAAATGACGTCTGCTTTAGCAGAGTCAAGTTCTTTATAAAGCGTCCGTCGTTTATAGGGAATGTTTAGACCCTGGACATTATATGATGCAACTTTCACCATGGGGGTGCACTAGAGAGAGGCATGACATAACGGTAATGATTGGAACATTGCAACGAATAGTTACCCATTCCCACAGAGGGCTGTGACCAGAAATATAAGGAAGCATAAAAGTACCACAAAGTTCGAGGAAAATAGTGTCCCTCGGATCCCGAGTCGAGAGATTCTTGAAAAAGAGGCGAATGTTCAATGGTGTGCGATGGCGTTGTTGGTGGTTCCTGGAAAATGAGAAAAAGGGAAAAAAAGAAAAAATATAAAGAAAAAAACACGAAAAAACTTATATACAAAAAAGAAAAAGGGTTCGTGGATCTCCTACGTGGCAACATACCCGCTGTTGAGCCACTGCTCTTAGCAAGAGAGGGAGGAAAATAGGGAAAATGTGGGAGAGAATTTCTCTCAACTGGACAGAGCTGCCAGACCATAGTGACATAGAATTTAGTTTAAACCTTGTTTGTTGTATGAAAGGGGTGAGCGAACAATCCCAGGAAAGGAGGTCGGGTTAGCAGCAGGGCCGCAGAGATCGTCAGGGGGAGCCCATGTGGGGCCTTCAGAATTCATCAAATAAGACCAAAGAGGAGAAGGCGGTCAGCCCGGTTTCCCCTTGCGCACTTTCTTCCAGTCTTTAGCCAGTTTTTTAGGTGCAAGTGAGGGTCGCCGGGTAGGGGAGGCTGGGGACAGATTTCTCTCCGACAGGAATTTTAGGCATTGCTCTAGCGTCGTGACCACGCGTTGGGATCCTTCATGAGTAATTAGCGAGTTCTGTGGGAATCCCCAGCAATATAAGATTTCGTGTTGACGGAGTGTGGTAGTCACCCCATGTAAGGAGCGCCGAAAGTCCAGAGTGCGTTTCGCTAGGTCGGGAAATACCTGAAGATGGTCATATTCGGGGGATACAGCCTGGGGTCTTCGCAGCGCCTGGAAGATGAGTTCCTTGGGTCTGAAATAATGCAGGAGTAAGATGAAATCGCGTGCGGAGTCCGCCGGTATGGCGGGAGGTCTTGGGAGGTCTTGTATACGGTCCATTAGCAAGGACTCCGGCGTCAGGTCAGGCACTAGGTGGGAAAAAAAGTCAGTGACATAAGAAGCAAGCTGTTGGAGCTTAACACTTTCAGGGATGCCGTAGATTTTCACGTTGTGTCTGCAAGACCGATTTTAGAGATCAGCAAGTTTGGCCAAGCATCCTTCCAGCGAGTCTTCTAGATAGAAACATAGAAACATACAAAAATGTTGGCAGATAAGAACCTTTCAGCCCATCTAGTCTGCCCAATTACATGGATACTTTACCTGGATTTATCTTTTGTTTAGGATAGCCTTATGCCTATCCCATGCCTGCTTAAATTCAATTACTGTTTTGGCCTCTAGCACTTCAACTGGAAGGCTGTTCCATGTATCCACCACCCTCTCAGTAAAATAATGCTTCCTGATGTTACTTTTAAACCTTTGCCCCTCTAATCTAAGACTATGTCCTCTTGTTTTGCTACTTTTTTTCCTTTTAAATATACTCCCTTCCTCTACCTTGTGGATTCCCTCTACGTATTTAAATGTTACTATCATATCTCCTCTGTCTCGTCTTTTTTCCAAGCTATACATGTTAAGATCATTAAGCCTTTCCTGGTAACTTTTCTCCTTCAAGTCGTACACCATTTTAGTTTGCCCTTCTCTGAACTCTCTCTAAGATGTCTATATCCTTCTGGAGATACGGTCTCCAGTACTGCACACAGTACTCTATGTGAGGTCTCACCAGTGCTCTGTACAGTGTCATGAGCACTTCCCTTTTCCTACTGCTAATATCTCTCCCTACACAACCAAGCATTCTGCTAGCATTTCCTGCTGCTCTATTACATTGACTACTTACCCTTCGATCCTCTGAAATAATGACCCCTAAATCCCTTTCCTCAGATGTTGAGGTTAGGACTGTATCAAATTTTCTATATTCAGCCCTTGGGTTTTTACGTCCCAGGTGCATTATCTTGCACTTATCCACATTAAAACTCAATTGCACAGCTCCGACCATTTTTTTAGTTTACCTAAATCATTTGTCATTTGGCTGATCCCTCCAGGAACGTCAACCCTGTTGCAAATCTTTGTGTCATCAGCAAAAAGACATACTTTTCCATTAATACCTTCTGCAATATCACTAATAAAAATATTAAAGAGAATGGGTCCAAGTACTGACCCCTGAGGTACCCCACTGGTAACAAGACCTTGCGCCGAATAAACTCCATTTACCACAACCCTGTGTTGCCTGTCACTCAGCCACTGCCTAATCCATTCAACAATATTGGAATCCAAGCTCAAAGATTTCAATTTATTGAGAAGCCTTCTATGCGGAACAGTATCAAAAGCCTTACTGAAATCTAAATAAGCAATGTCTACTGCACCACTTATGTCTATTATTTTTGTTACCCAATCAAAAAAATCAATAAGATTAGTTTGGCACGATCTCCCTGATGTAAACCCATGTTGTTTCTGGTCCTGTAATCTATGTGTTTTTAGATGTTCAACAATCCTTTCCTTTAACATGGTTTCCATTAATTTCCCCACTACTGACGTAAAACTAACTGGCCTATAGTTCCCCGATTCCTCCCTACTACCCTTCTTGTAAATGGGCACAACATTTGCTAATTTCCAGTCTTCTGGGACGACTCCCGATAACAAGGATTGGTTAAATAAATCTGTTAACGGTTTTGCTATTACACCACTGAGCTCTTTTAATAATTTAGGGTGGATCCCATCAGGCCCCATTGACTTATTTGTCTTTAGTTTAGACAGCTGCCGTAGAACCTCCTCCTCTGTAAACTCATTTGTAAATGTCTCGTTAGTGTTTCCACCTAACGGAGGTCCCTTTCCTTCCTTATCTTCTGCAAAGACTGAACAAAAATATTCATTGAGGCAGTCAGCGAGACTTTTATCCTCTTCTACATACCTTCCTTCCTTTGTTTTAATCTAACTAATCCTTGTTTTACTTTTCTTTTCTCGTTTATGTATCTAAAAAATGTTTTGTCCCCCTTTTTTACTGACTGAGCTATTTTCTCTTCTGCGTGTGCTTTGGAATAGGGATGAGCTGTTCGGGTTCGGACGGTTCGGGGTTCGACCCGAACTTAGCCTGTTCGAGCAGATCGCGAACCCCGAACATTTCCGGGTGTTCGCCGCATGTTCGACCACAATGGACCACAATGCATTTTCCCACTGCCTGACGCTCCTAATTGGCTACAGCCTTGCACCTGACCACAGGTCTGGTGCAAGACTGGTTGAACACTATGCCAATCACCGCTCAGAGTCCTGATTGGGCAAATTTTGCCCAATCATGGGCTCACAGAGCTAAGTCCCGCAGCACACTATATAAGGTTTCAACGCAGCGCTTTCTGCACACATTTCAGAGGAGATTTCAAAGAAGATAGTTGTATGTGTTGTTACTGCCGGTCTGCCACGCTACTGGGGGGGTCTGGGGGGTCTCATTTCGACCAAATATCAGGGAATTTAGGTGATGTGTGTCTTGTCACTGTGCCAGCAAGTTTTTTTTGGGTCTCATTTATACCAAATATCAGGGAATTTAGGTGATGTGTGTCTTGTCACTGTGCCAGCAAGTTTTTTTGGGGGTTTACAACTTTATTTAAAACATTTGTGAATTGAGGTGATTTTCTGGGTCTTGTCACTGTGCCAGCAAGTCTTTATGGGTCTCATTTATATCAAATATCATTGAATTTAGGTGATGTGTGTCTTGTCACTGTGCCAGCAAGTTTTTTTGGGGTTTACAACTTTATTTAAAACATTTGTGAATTGAGGTTATTTTGTGGGTCTTGTCACTGTGCCAGAAAATCTTTTTGGGGCTCACTAATTTCTTTAAAACACTTGTGAATTAAGGTGATCTGTGTCTCGTCATACAAAAAGTACCACGCTGTATTTTGGGGCTCACTAATTTCTTTAAAACACTTGGGAATTAAGGTGATCTTCTGTGTCTCGTCACACAGCCAGCAGTTTTTTTGGGGCTCACTAATTTCTTTAAAACACTTGGGAATTAAGGTGATCTTCTGTGTCTCGTCACACAGCCAGCAAGTTTTTTTGGGGCTCACTAATTTCTTTAAAACACTTGGGAATTAAGGTGATCTGTGTCTCGTCATACAAAAAGTACCATGCTGTATTTTGGGGCTCACTAATTTCTTTAAAACACTTGGGAATTAAGGTGATCTGTGTCTCGTCATACATACAGTACCACGCTGTATTTTGGGGCTCACTAATTTCTTTAAAACATTTGTGAATTAAGGTGATCTGTCTCTTGTCACTGGCTGCCAGCTATCAGTGTGTCTCACTGAGTTATACCAAAGTTATTTAAATCTTTATACCAGAGTTGAATCAGAGTTCTGTATATATTAATATATATATCACTCACCATGTCTGAAAGAACAAAAAGGACAGACAGACGCTCCCAGCCACAGATAAGAGGGTGAGGTGGACTGTAAAGCACTAGAAGCCTGGCTGGCAGAGGACTCGGAGGATGAGGATGGCCTGGTTAGCCAATCCACCAAGTCCTCTGTATGTTGCTGCTGCTTAAGACGGCCAGCACCAGTTAGAAAGGACAAGCGTGCCCCTGCAGAGGATGCACCACGCCCACCACGACCAGAGACACAGCCTCCCGACACAGGGGCTGCTGTCGGGAGGCTGTGTGTCGGGAGGCTGTGTCTCTGGTCGTGGTGGGCGTGGTGCATCCTCTGCAGGGGCACGCTTGTCCTTTCTAACTGGTGCTGGCCGTCTTAAGCAGCAGCAACATACAGAGGACTTGGTGGATTGGCTAACCAGGCCATCCTCATCCTCCGAGTCCTCTGCCAGCCAGGCTTCTAGTGCTTTACAGTCCACCTCAGCTGCCAAAGCATCTAATGCAGCCTCCATGTCCACAGCTACTCCTGCCGTAGCCTCGCTATCACACACGGAGGAGTCAGCTGAATTGTTTGACTACAATGAGAGTGACATGCTGCTTGAGGATGCGCAGCAAGTACAGTGCTCTGATTCAATCTCTGAGGTTGAGGAAGGGAGTATAATCAACCTAGAGGAAGGGGGTGCCAGTGATGACACACAAATAACTGGCACACATGTTGCCCCAGCAGCTGCAGCATACTGCCAAGTTGGCTCCAGTTACGAGGAGATAGGGGGTGAAGATGACAATGATGATGAGGTCACTGACTCCACCTGGGTGCAAGATCAAACAGAGGAATTAAGTGAGGAAGAGGGGGAGGAGGAGGCACAGCAAACACAAGGCACAACATCCTCTGTTACCAACCGTAGCACTAGCCAGTCCAAGGCATCACATGTCAGAGCTGCTCCGGTGCAGAGCGCTGTTGTCTCAAAGAACACATGCAGGAACTCTGCTGTCTGGGAGTTCTTTAAGAACTGTGCAGCAGACCCCACCGTTGCTATTTGTAATCTATGTCAGAGGAGGCTGAAGCGTGGGAAAACACCGGACACTTGGGTACCATGTGCTTGAGGCGACATATGAACAAGTGCCACACATCCCGTTGGGGCAAAACTTTGCATAGGTCCTCCTCCTTCTCATCTGTCTCTACCCACACTGTATGTCCTGCCATGCAATTGCCTACAACCTCCACCGACAGGGATGATGCTACAGTAATGGATGTACCAGCAGGTCCTTCCTCACAATGTGACATCATCCCAGTAGCTGAAGATTTACGCAGTCAGATTACGTTGCCGCAGCTGCTGCAGCGAAAGAAAAAATATAGTCCCAACCATCCCCAAGCACAGCGTCTAAATGCCAGCTTAGCAAAATTACTTGCATTGCAGCTGCTGCCTTTCCAGCTGGTGGACTCTGCTCCCTTCCGTGAATTTGCTGAATGCGCTGTACCACAGTGGCAGGTTCCAAAACGCCATTACTTTTCACGCAAGGCCATTCCAGCACTATACCAGCACGTGGAAGACAATGTTATCCAGTCATTGGGAAAGGCAGTCAGCAGCAAGGTGCACATGACTTTAGACATGGTCCAGCAAGCATGGACAGGGTCGTTACATTTCCTTCACGGCACACTGGGTAACTCTGATTGCAGCTGGGAGGGATCCAAGACGGGGCTCTTTGCTGGAGCTTGTTCATCCACCACGCCTCCAGAAAGCTGCTTGTATGAGGTCTGTCTACTCCACCACCTCTTCCTCCTCTTCCTCCTCCTTCTCTGTCTCTGGCGAAGTGGCAGTTAAACCGACGCGTGGCAGAGGCTACGCAATGTCTCGAGGAAAAAGATGCCATACTGTGCTTGAGCTGGTTTGTTTAGGGGACAGGAGCCACACCGGGCCAGAAATTCTGTCAGCTCTGCAGGGGCAGGTGCAGAGAAGGTTATAACACCACGCCAGCTTCAGCTGGGACTGATCGTCTGTGATAATGGCAGCAACCTTCTCTCCGCCCTACGCAAGGGTAAATTGACGCATGTACCATGCCTAGCACACGTCCTAAATCTAGTGGTACAGCGTTTCCTAACCAAGTACCCAGGGCTGGCAGAGGTTCAGCCAGGCCAGAAAAGTCTGCAGCCACTTCAGACGGTCATTCCCAGCAAGCGTTCGCCTGGCAGAAATTCTAAGAGAATTCCACCTTCCCACAAACCGTGTGATCTGTGACATGCCCACCAGGTGGAACTCGACATTAGCAATGCTGCAGCGTCTGAACAAGCAGCAGAGGGCCATCAACGAGTACCTGTGTGAGTATGGCACAAGGACAGGTTCAGGTCAACTTGTTTTTTTTTCCCCCCGCAGTGGCTGATGATCAAGGATGCATGCACTGTACTGTCACCATTTGAGGAGGCAACGAGGATGGTGAGCAGGGACAGTGCATGCATCAGTGACACAATTCCTTTAGTGTTCCTGCTGGAGCACACTCTGTGGGGAATTATAGATGTGGCTCTAGAGGCAGAGCAGTGGGAGGAAGAGGAGGCCTTCCCTAGCTCTTAAGGCCCCAGTCTTTCCGCAGACAGCATTCCAACGGGTCCTACTCAGATCAGACAGGAGGAGGATGAGGAGGAGGAATATTTAAGTAGTGGGGGCATTGAAGGTGGGGATTCCTCAAGGGAGGGTTTCGTGTGCCCAGAAACCCAAGGGCTAGTGCGTGACTGGGAGGAGGAAGTGCACGATACGGTCATCCTCATTGACCAGGAAGACTCGGAAGCTAATGCCACCTCCAACCTTCTGTACGCTGCATGGGCTCCCTTATGATGCAAAGCCTGCTAAAGGACCCCAGGATTTGTGCTATCAAGGAGAGGGATCATTACTGGTTGGCAACCCTTCTTGATCCACGATACAAGGGTAAAGTTGCAGAGCTCATCCTGCACGCACAGAGGGAGCACAGGATGAAAAATCTTGAGGACGCTCTAAAGCGACACTTGTGTAACACCTTTCCAGGCACTGGTAGGTTACCAAGTGATGACACACGTGCTTCTGAGGCTGCGGATGATCAGAGGAATAGTGGTGGAGGCCAGGGCCGCTTGACTGATGCATTTTTTAATTTTTTTAGTCCATGATGCCCAGGGACGTCAAATGTAGGCACCCATTGCCAGCGTCTTCACCATATGGTGCAGTACTACCTAGGGGCAAGGGCAGACCTGGATACCTTTACAGCAGATGATCCACTGGCTTACTGGGTGTTGAGATTATATCACTGGCCAGATTTAGCCAATATGCTATGCAGCTACTAGGTTGCCCTTCATCCAGCGTGCTTTCTGAAAGGACGTTCAGTGCCGCTGGAGGTTTTGTCACAGACAAAAGAGTGTGTCTGTCCACTGACTCTGTAGACCGGCTGACATTTATAAAAATGAATCAGTCCTGGATCAGCAGTTATCAATCCCCTGATGCTGACGTAACGGAATAGATCAGGGATGTCTTCTGCATGCACAGAACCTCCAGCACTGAACTCTTCCACAATACCACAAAAGGGTTACGGTGTGAATGCACTTGCTGCCATGAATGGCACAATATTTGGCTGCACTGACGCCTGTGCCAGATTTATATCATTTTAATTTTTTGAACAGCAGGGTCCAACGCTGCACTCTTCCACAATACAACAAAAGGGTTACGGTGTGAATCACTTGCTGCCATGAAAGGCACAATATTTGGCTGCACTGACGCCTGTGCCAGATTTATATCATTTAAATTTTTTGAACAGCAGGGTCCAACCCTGCACTCTTCCACAATACTACAGAGGGTTACTGTATGATAATAGTACTTGCTGGCAGTCTGGCACCAAAGTACAATATCTGGGTGCACTGACTCCTTTACCAGATTCATATCTTTTTAATATAGGACCACATGGTCCACTCCTGCATTCTTCCACAATACTACAGAGGGGTTTCTGTATGATGATACTTGCTGGCCTGCAGTCTGGCACCAAAAGCACAATATCTGGGTGCACTGACGCCTTTACCAGATTCATATCTTTCTAATATAGGACCGCAAGGTCCACCCCTGCATTCTTCCACAATACTACAGAGGGGATACTGTATGATAGTACTTGCAGGCCTGGCACCAAAAGCACAAAATTTGGGTGCACTGCCACTGATGCCTGTATCAGATTCATATCCTCAGAGGGGTTACGGTGTGACGGCACTGTTGCCGACGCTAAAGGCCCAATTCTAAAGCACCTATTGTTACTTTCATTCAAAGCCTGCATAAGTTTCACAATAATTTAGCCAAAAAATCAATAAACTTTTTCTACGTGTCCGAAAATGTCTCCTCTTTTCATACAGACTGCCGCCCCAAGCAGTTGTTTATGGATAGATTAAAGGAAAAGCATTTACCATCATTTGAAACATCATTTTTTTGTTTTCAAGTGTTTCTATACATCCTAGAAATCCGCCACTTCGCGGGCAGGTTATGGGGACCTCCTAGGCACGATATTTGAAGGAATTTTTCATTTTTATTTTTAACCCTTATTTCATGGAAAACTCTCTGTCCCTTTAAAAACTTTTTTTAAAACTTTTTGTCTTTGTTTCCTGTCCCCCAGGGCACTACCCGGACCCCCATACACCTTTTATGGCAAATATCTAGCATATATGCCCTCTTGGAGGGCACTCTAAAAACCGAATTTTCAGCCCCATTGACTTGTATTGAGTTCGGGTTTGGATTCGGATTCGGATTCGGATTCGAACATTTGGAATGTTCGGGTTCGGGTACGAACCCGAACTCGGACGTGTTCGGCTCATCCCTATTCTTCAAAACAAAATACGCCTTCTGGAGTGGCCCAGTCAGAGTCCTGACCTCAACCCGATTGAAATGCTGTGGCATGACCTTAAGAGAACGATTCACACCAGACATCCCAAGAATATTGCTACACTGAAACAGTTTTATGAAGAGGAGTGGTCCAAAATTACTCCAGATCGTTGTGCAGGTCTGATCTGCAACTACAGGAAACGTTTAGTTGAGGTTATTGCTACCAAAGGAGGGTCAACCAGTTATTAAGTCCAAAGGTTCACATAATTTTTCCACCCTGCACTGTAAATGTTTACATGTTCTGTTCAATAAAAACATGAAAACAAATAATGTTTGTGTTGGATTATTTTAACCCCTTAAGGACGGGAGTAATTTTACAACTTCGGCGCTGTTTCGGAAGTAGAAGTTTGCTGAGCTCATTTTGACCATTTTTAAGTCACGTATTATTATACCACCCAGACAAATTATACAGTCAGGTCCAGAAATATTGGGACATCGACACATTTCTAACATCTTTGGCTCTATACACCACCACAATGGAGTTGGAATGAAACAAACACAATGTGGTTTAACTGCAGACTGTCAGCTTTAATTTGAGGGTATGTACATCCAACTCAGGTGAACGGTGTAGGACTTACAGCAGTTTGCAGATGTGCCTCCCACTTGTTAAGGGACCAAAAGTAATGGGACAATTGGCTTCTCAGCTGTTCCATGGCCAGGTGTGTGATATTCCCTTATTACCCCAATTACAATGTGCAGATAAAAGGCCCACAGTTCATTTCAAGTGTGCTATTTGCATTTGGAATCTGTTGCTGTCAACTCTCAAGATGAGATCCAAAGAGCCTTCACTATCAGTGAAGCAAGCCATCATTAGGCTGAAGAAACAAAACAAATCCATCAGAGAGATAGCAAGAACATTAGGCGTGGCCAAAACAACTGTTTGGAGCATTCTCAAAAAGAAGTAACGCACCTTGAGGTCAGCAACACCAAAAGACCCGGGAGACCACGAAAAACAACTGTGGTGGATGACCGAAGAATTCTTTCCCTGGGGACGAAAACACCCTTCACAACAGTTGGCCAGATCAAAAACACTCTCCAGGAGGTAGGTGTATGTGTGTCAAAGTCAACAATCAAGAGAAGACTTCACCAGAGTGAATTCAGAGGGTTCACCACAAGATGTAAACCATTGGTGAGCCTCAAAAACAGGACGGCCAGATTAGAGTTGCCAAACAACACCTAACAAAGCCTTCACAGTTCTGGAACAAGATCCTATGGACAGATGAGACCACATCACTCACT
>RXON01001155.1:0-33161 GCA_009667805.1 Leptobrachium leishanense | reverse complement strand
CCATATCTGGACTCTGTGCCCTCTGCCTGCATGTCACTGTACACCGTGACTGATGGCAAGCCACTCCCAGACCTTCGAGTTCAAAGTCCCTCCTGTGGTTACACCCAGACTGAGCCACGCATTGCAGCGGAGATCAAAGAACCATCCAGCCAAGAAATCCGGTGTACTGATGTACTTGGCACAGAATTGATTGAACCCTTGCCACTGGACTGTACTACCTCCAATGGAACCGTGGGGGTCTTACCGTTACGGCGACGTATCAGACCTCCTTAGCTGCCCGGTGTTCAGCCTTCGGTGGGGGGTATTGTCAGGTTACACGTCGCCGCCGTGGCAAGAAGCCTCCTAAGGTGATTATTCCAACCTGACAGCCCTTTGCCTATTTGCCTGCAGTACCTCAGTCAGCCACTGCAGCAGCAACAGGTGTCTTGATTGCCTCCCTGTGCTTCCCTATTTAAGGAACAATCTCCCATGATGCATTGCTGCTGCATTAACATTGCCTTCCACTGCCAAGCTGTGTCCCTCTCAAGATCCTGTGTCAAGTGGATCCTGTGTCTCCAGTGCCAAGTGGATCCTGTGTCTCCAGTGCCAAGTGGATCCTGTGTCTCCAGTGCCAAGTGTATCCTGTGTCTCCAGTGCCAAGTGTATCCTGTGTCTCCAGTGCCAAGTGTATCCTGTGTCTCCAGTGCCAAGTAATACCCTGTGTCTACATTGCCAAGTGTATCCTGTGTCTACATTGCCAAGTGTCTATATTGCCAAGTGTATCCTGTGTCTACATTGCCAAGTGTCTGCACTGCCAAGTGTATCCAGCACCAATAAACCCCCTTGTACCGTGGAACCTGTCTGTGTGTCTCTTTATCACTGCATCCTGGGCTCATCTCCTCCTCTACCACTCCTGATTCCTGACACTGCGCAGCTAACAACCACATAGGTGGTATCCCCCAGCTGGGTTACCACCTTGTAGGGACCTTGCCAGGCCGCCTGCAGCTTGTTCTGCCGCTGTGGCTTCAGCACCAGAACCTTCTGCCCCACCAGGAACGAGCGACTGCAAGCAGCGCGGTCGTACCACGCCTTCTGCTGAGCCTGGGCCATCTCCATGTTCTCCTGTACGAACCCCGCGAGTTCTGCCAAGCGCTCCCGGAGCTTCAAGACATAACCCAACACAGGAACCCCATCCTCCTCCTGTATCCCCTCCCACTGAGCCCTAACCAGGTCCAAGGGTCCTCTCACCTGGCGCCCATATAGCAGCTCAAAGGGGGAGTAACCGGTGGATTCCTGAGGAACCTCCCGGTAGGCGAACAACAGGTGGGGAAGATACTTCTCCCAATCCTTGCTTTCGTGCACAAAGGCCCGGATGAGCTGCTTCAGGGTCCCATTAAACCGCTCGCACAGCCTATTTGTCTGGGGGTGATACGGGGCGCTGTGCAGCGCCCTAACACCACAGAGACGCCAGAGCTGCTGGGTGAGCTCAGCGGTGAACTGGGTACCCTGATCGGATAGGATTTCCCGGGGAAACCCTACCCTCGTGAACACCCGTAGGAGCGCGTCCGCTACGGTGTCCGCCTGGATGTTGGCCAAGGTCACAGCCTCGGGGTACCGGGTGGCATAATCCACCACGGTAAGGATGTACCTCTTACCGGTGGCACTGGGCCGTGGCAACGGCCCAATGATGTCGACCGCCACCCGGCTAAAGGGCTCCTGAATGATGGGCATGGGGCGCAGGGGCGCTTTCGGGTGATCCCCGGCCTTCCCAGTTTTTTGGCAAACTGGGCAGGTACGGCAATACTCGCGAGTATCTTCGCTGAGGCGGGGCCAGAAAAACGCGCGCGCCAACCTGTGCCGGGTTTTCTTCTGCCCTAGGTGACCTGCAAGGGGGATGTCATGAGCCAGGCGCAACAGGTCCTGTCTAGGGCCCTGGGGAACTACCAACTGCTTCTGGGGCACCTGCTTCTTCTTGGACCCCTCCCTCGCGGTGTACCTATAGAGAAGCCCATCCTCCCACTCTATCCTGTCATTCCTCTTATCGTCGAGGCTTCGTCCGGCCCGATCCCGGTAGCACTGTAACCTGGGATCGGTCTGGGTCTGGTGACGAAGCGTCTCCGGGGAGCTCCACGGGGACGGGAGATCAGGTGGGACGGGAAGGGCCGGGACTTGTCGGGGTATGGGGGGTCGAGGAGGTCGGGGAGGTCGGGGAGGTCGTGGTTGGGATCTCACCTGGGTCCCGATCGGAGTGCCCCTGTCGTGGCGTTGACTCTGCTGCCTAGTGGTTACTGGGGTTGCCGCATCTGTGGAGTAAGAAGAGACCAGCTTCCCCAGATCGTTGCCAAGAAGCACCTCGGCCGGCAGTTGCTTCAGCAACCCCACCCTCACCACTTTCTCCCCAGTCCCCCAGTCCAGATGTACCCGGGCCGTCTCAAGCCGGAGAACCTTTCCTCCGGCCACCCGTACTGCAATGGTGTTGTGCAGACGGTCGTTCGGCGGAACCAAGTGGGGCCGTACCAGGGTAATGGTAGCCCCGGAGTCCCGCAGCCCCTCAGCGGCCCGCCCGTTGATCCACACCGCCTGACGGTGGTGATGACGGTTGTCGTCCGCGGCGGCTTGCAAGGGGTCTGCCTCGTGTAGCCGCTCCCATTCCTCTGGGGCCTCCGGCCACGGGGTCTCGGTGTCGCAACAATGGGCGGACGACGATGATCTGGCGGGCGGTCGGGTCAGCTCCGGACGGTTGGGGCAATACTGTTTGTAGTGCCCATCTTGGTTACACCCATAACATCGGACATTGGCCAAGTTGTTGGGCCGACTGGGGGTCGTGCTGCCGGTGTCCGAACTACCGGTGTTGGGGGTGGCGGTGGAGCTGGTAGAGCTGGGCGGAAGGGCAGGGATCGCTCCCCCACGGAAACCTTCCGAGTGTCCGTATACTCGTCGGCCCAAATGGCCGCTTGCTGCACTGCTTGGGGCTTCTTATCACGCACCCACTCCCGGATAGCGGAGGGGGTGTGCTCGAAGAACTGCTTGAGCAGTAGCAGCTGGATGATTTCAGTTACCGTCTCCGCTCTGCTACCCAAGAACCAGGTGCGTAAGTCCCTCTGCAACCGATGGGCCCACTCGACGTGGGTAGCGCCATTGGGCCGGCGTGAGTTCCTGAACTTCACCCGGCTGGCTTCCGGGGTCACAGCGAACCTGCTCAGCAACGCCTGCTTCACGTGCTGAAAACTGGTGGCCTCTTCGTCCGGCACCGTGCGGTAGGCCTCGGCGGCCCGACCGGTCAGCTTACATGCCAGAATCCTCACCCAGTCGGCATGGTGCACTTCGTGCACTTGGCACAGGCGCTCAAAGTCCTGGAGATAGCTCTCTATCTCCTCTTCTGCCTCTCGGAATTCCTTGAACGCCTGAAAAGGCACTTTGCGCCCGGCGGCACGGTCTGAGTGAGGGCTGCTGTTCCGTCGGCCCCGCACCTCCTCCAGCCGCAGCTCGTGCGCCCGCTCCTTTTCCCGCTCCTCTTCTTGGCTGACCTCCCGGATCAGGCTCTGCATGACGGCCTCCGATGGGGCCGTTCCATACATAACGGCCCGCTCCCGCACCTTCCGATGGAAATCGCTTTCTTCGGGCTCGGCGGGGACGGGTGCTGGCGCGATGTCAGCGGGTAACGCTGCGGACGCCGCCTCTTCTTGATCCAGCCTCCGTAGCTCCTCCATCATGGCCTCCCGACTCTTGGAGCCCGGGGTGCCCCCCCGATTTTCCAGCATCCCACGCAGGACGTCCCGCTTGTAGGCCCCGTACCCGGGCATAGTGAGGGTCTCCTAGGGGTCTGCAGAGAGCTTATCCCACCGCTGCCACCAGTATGACGGAATGGGATGTTGTCCGCCTGCGGGTGTGCTCTATCTGCGTGCCCCCGGCGCTTACCGCTGGCCCGACTACCGAGTGACGCGCACTCGGCGTCTCATGCGGCCTGGAGTGACCCTAGGAAAGGGCTATGCGGGCGGTGGAGGGGACCCCTGTGCCGAACCAGCCCGACCACTGAGCACCACGGTGCTCAGCGTCTCGAGCAGCTGGTTCACTGACCTGGTGGGTGTGGGGACGTCTGCGGAGCGGCCGGCCGAATTCAGGGATCGGATCTGCCGCGGGGAATATTCGGATCTTTCAACGGAGGACTTTTCGGATCTGTGGAATCTTCGGATCGTCGAACATTCGGATGTTCAGGATCGGGTGATTCCTCGGATCGGATCGCTCCTCATGGGATATACCGAAGCGCGGTACGCGGTCCACGCCTTCGGTTCGGATCCCGGTCGAGTGTCCTTAGAACCGGCGGTCATACGCTGCGCCCCTGTCCTGATGCGAAATGCAGGCCCAGGGCGCTCGGTTCGGTTCGGATCTCACCTCGAACTGCTCGGAATGTAAGCTGGACACCGCACCCTGAGACCTCGTGGGGTGCTCAGACAGTGTAATGCGGCGGAGAAATAAAGTCATCAGGCGAGGCTGGATGCACTGGTAAATCTGAGTTTATTATTCACATCACAGACATTTATAAACTTTACACAATTATGAATACAATGGGAATCCCTGCCCGCCCACACAAGACCCATTGGCCCTCGCTGGCAGGAGGCACCCGGGCCCCGATCCGCATTGGTAGTTACGAATCGGGGAGTTGCCGATTCGGACCGGATGGTCCGAATCGACCATTTTGCGATTCGACCGGATGGTCCGAATCGGCCATTTCCCGATCCGATCATTCTGACCGGATCCACGAGGCCCTGGAAAATGGCGACGGGCAAGGCAGACAAAGGGAATTACATTGCACAACACACGGGGACATTTTTATTACGCCACACACAAATCACATCTATTAAAAGAACTCAAAACTCTGCGGGTGCCACAGCACCTAAGTGTCCATGGCCATAACTGTCATGGTGAACTGCCCCTGGCTGAGGGTGTTGGGCCATTCCGTGACAACCTTGTAAAACAAACATTGAAAATTCTAATTTTATTGCATTTTTTGTTATAATATACAGACAGGACATGACGCATACATATGATAATGATATATTATGAATCATCTGCCGAGTCTGCCGGAAAGAACGATATAGTCTGGGTCACAGTATAAAATAAGGCTTCAAAAAACGCGTTTAAACAAGAGGAGCGAAACTGTTAAAAATTAGCTCAGCAGCAGACCGCAGCACCGCACACAGGCGTGAAGGGAAGCCGTGAAATCACTCAGCAGCGAAAGGGTTAATTTTTTTTTTTTTCTGCTTTAAATCTTTTTTTTTTTTTCGTTTCAGATCATTTTGATCAACTATTTTTCCGTTTTAAAACCTTTTTGTTCTGATTTTTATTTTTAAAGTCAGACCATTCGGGTCAGTTTAGCTTTTTTTTAAATCGTTTTGTTAATTTTTTTTTGTTTCTTGGCTTTCATACCATTTTTTAATGTGATTAAATAAAGTTGTGAAATGTATATTCATAAGAAAAAAAGGATCTTTATTTAATTTAAAAAAACACGATAGAATCGCCAGAATTATCGTATCGACAGAATGAATTATCGGATCCGAAAAACAAACCAAAAATTTATTATAAAAAAATATATAAAGTATAAAAAAGTAAACCATAGTGGTTTACATCAAAACGAATAGAGTTAGACAGCTTTGAAACGAGGAGAACAGACGTTCCGAAAAAACGAAAATTTCCGAAATCACGAAAAGTCGATACAAAAAACGAGCAAAGTGACACGAAAATACGAAATATGGTCGATATTCCGAAAAAAAATGTACCCGATAAACGAATCGAGCCGAACCGAATCGAAACAGAAATCCGTCGAAACGAGCCGAATCGAAAAGTTTGAAAATCTGAAAAATCAAATCGAATCCTAGTAAGCCTAATTACTATCCTCTCTCTGTATAGTGTACATTCCCTCTGTATTACTATTCTCTCTCTGTATAGTGTACATTCCCTCTGTATTACTATCCTCTCTCTCTGTATAGTGTACATTCCCTCTGTATTACTATCCTCTCTCTCTGTATAGTGTACATTCCCTCTGTATTACTATCCTCTCTCTGTATAGTGTACATTCCCTCTGTATTACTATCCTCTCTCTGTATAGTGTACATTCCCGCTGTATTACTATCCTCTCTCTGTATAGTGTACATTCCCTCTGTATTACTATCCTCTCTGTATAGCGTACATTCCCTCTGTATTACTATCCTCTCTCTGTATAGTGTACATTCCCGCTGTATTACTATTCTCTCTCTGTATAGCGTACATTCCCTCTGTATTACTATTCTCTCTCTGTATAGTGTACATTCCCGCTGTATTACTATCCTCTCTCTCTGTATAGTGTGCATTCCCTCTGTATTACTATCCTCTCTGTATAGCGTACATTCCCTCTGTATTACTATCCTCTCTCTTTATAGTGTACATTCCCTCTGTATTACTCTCCTCTCTCTGTATAGTGTACATTCCCTCTGTATTACTATCCTCTCTCTGTATAGCGTACATTCCCTCTGTATTAATATCCTCTCTCTGTATAGTGTACATTCTCTCTGTATTACTATCCTCTCTCTGTATAGTGTACATTCCCTCTGTATTACTATCCTCTCTCTGTATAGTGTACATTCCCTTTGTATTACTATCCTCTCTCTGTATAGTTTACATTCCCTTTGTATTACTATCCTCTCTGTATAGTGTACATTCCCTCTGTATTACTATTCTCTCTCTGTATAGTGTACATTCCCTCTGTATTACTATCCTCTCTCTCTGTATAGTGTACATTCCCTCTGTATTACTATCCTCTCTTTATAGTGTGCATTCCCTCTGTATTACTATCCTGTCTCTGTATAGTGTACATTCCCTCTGTATTACTATCCTCTCTCTGTATAGTGTACATTCCCGCTGTATTACTATCCTCTCTCTGTATAGTGTGCATTCCCTCTGTATTACTATCCTCTCTCTGTATAGTGTACATTCCCTCTGTATTACTATCCTCTCTCTGTATAGTGTACATTCCCTCTGTATTACTATCCTCTCTCTGTATAGTGTACATTCCCTCTGTATTACTATCCTCTCTCTGTATAGTGTACATTCCCTCTGTATTACTATACTCTCTCTGTATAGTGTACATTCCCTCTGTATTACTATCTTCTCTCTGTATAGTGTACATTCCCTCTGTATTACTATCCTCTCTCTCTGTATAGTGTACATTCCCTCTGTATTACTATCCTCTCTCTGTATAGTGTACATTCCCTCTGTATTACTATCCTCTCTCTGTATAGTGTACATTCCCTCTGTATTACTATCCTCTCTCTGTATAGCGTACATTCCCTCTGTATTACTATCCTCTCTCTGTATAGTGTATATTCCCTCTGTATTACTATTCTCTCTCTGTATAGTGTACATTCCCTCTGTATTACTATCCTCTCTCTGTATAGTGTACATTCCCTTTGTATTACTATCCTCTCTCTGTATAGTGTACATTCCCTCTGTATTACTATCCTCACTCTGTGTATAGTGTACATTCCCTCTGTATTACTATCCTCTCTTTATAGTGTGCATTCCCTCTGTATTACTATCCTGTCTCTGTATAGTGTACATTCCCTCTGTGTTACTATCCTCTCTCTGTATAGTGTACATTCCCGGTGTATTACTATCCTCTCTCTGTATAGTGTGCATTCCCTCTGTATTACTATCCTCTCTCTGGATAGTGTACATTCCCTCTGTATTACTATCCTCTCTCTGTATAGTGTACATTCCCTCTGTATTACTATCCTCTCTGTATAGCGTACATTCCCTCTGTATTACTATCCTCTCTCTGTATAGTGTGCATTCCCTCTATTACTATCCTCTCTCTGTATAGTGTACATTCCCTCTGTATTACTATCCTCTCTTGTATAGTGTACATTCCTTCTGTATTACTATCCTCTCTCTGTATAGTGTACATTCCCTCTGTATTACTATCCTCTCTCTGTATAGTGTACATTCCCTCTGTATTACTATCCTCTCTCTGTATAGTGTACATTCCCTCGTTATTACTATCCTCTCTGTATAGCGTACATTCCCTCTGTATTACTATCCTCTCTGTATACCGTACATTCCCTCTGTTTTACTATACTCTCTCTGTATAGTGTGCATTCCCTCTGTATTACTATCCTCTCTCTGTATAGTGTACATTACCTCTGTATTACTATCCTCTCTCTTTATAGTGTGCATTCCCTCTGTATTACTATCCTCTCTCTGTATAGTGTACATTCCCTCTGTATTACTATCCTCTCTCTGTATAGTGCACATTCCCTTTGTATTACTATCCTCTCTCTGTATAGTGTACATTCCCTCTGTATTACTATTCTCTCTCTGTATAGTGTACATTCCCTTTGTATTACTATCCTCTCTCTGTATAGTGTACATTCCCTCTGTATTACTATTCTCTCTCTGTATAGTGTACATTCCCTCTGTATTACTATCCTCTCTCGCTGTATAGTGTACATTCCCTCTGTATTACTATCCTCTCTTTATAGTGTGCATTCCCTCTGTATTACTATCCTCTCTCTGTATAGTGTACATTCCCTCTGTATTACTATCCTCTCTCTGTATAGTGTACATTCTTTCTGTATTACTATCCTCTCTCTGTATAGTGTGCATTCCCTCTGTATTATTATCTTCTCTCTGTATAGTGTACATTCCCTCTGTATTACTATCCTCTCTCTGTATAGTGTACATTCCTGCTGTATTACTATCCTCTCTCTGTATAGTGTGCATTCCCTCTGTATTACTATCCTCTCTCGGTATAGTGTACATTCCCTCTGTATTATGTTGGATATAATCTCTGCACGTGAATACAACACGTTATATATTGGACTTATCAGCCAAGCCTCCAATATGTCAGGGATTATTATTTCATAAGAAACTTATACGAGACACAAATATCAATCGTTTATATTTCTTAGAAATTATCCTGAATTCTTTTAATTGTCTGTGTTTTGCTTTGAAAAATACATTAATCAATAATCGTAGTTATAAAATTCCTTGCCCATTAATTTTAATCACAGTAATTTCCAAATTCAATATATATATATTGGTATCAATCTTACAACATTTCTTTTAGGAATAAATCCTTATATCCACTTCTTCATATTTCTATCTGCAGAATAGAAAATACTTAGAATTTGGATCTAACAGTGTCTGAGAAATCTCAGTCTACGTTGTAAGAATATCTACAAATATATATAATTACATTAATTCCTTTTTTTTTCCATACATTACCTGTCCAATCTGGATTTTGATAAGTCTGCCTTGGAATTCCTGATGTAATAATTTGGAATGTGTGAAGATTATCGATATCAGATAATCAATGCATGTAAGTTAGAGATTTGGTGAGAGTCAGAGATTTGGTGAGAATCTTGATTGCCTCATGTCTTGGGATCTGCCTGCATTGTGGTGTGAGTCTGAGTGTTGGAATCTTGGACTCTCAGAGGGTCATGTGTAATGCATTGCAGTGTGAGTCTCTGAATGCTGGAATCTCCGACTGACTTGCAAATAACATTGCCGCTTATTATAGCCAATTTGACTTCACTGGCAATATTATTAAATATTTACTATCCTCTAGAGGGCAGTATTGCACTTCTTAATTAATTCCACCATTTCTTTTTAATATTCTTATCTCGGGTCAAAAGTTCAATCTACACAAAGACCTTCTCTTCTTCCAGTCACTAGACACTGTCTCTCCATCTGTCATACCTGATTTATATCCCTACTCCCTTTTGGTTGCTTACTATCAGCTAAATTATTTTCTGCTTAACTCAACAGAATCTATTCTTTAGTAATTTTTATTATTTACCAATTATATACTTTCTACAATATTTATTGGAGTATATATTTCCTACTGTAAATATAATAAAATATACATTGATTATAAACATATATTTTGTGAATTTAAATCTATATTACAGAATATTAACTCTTATTCCTATACCCAAAAGACAAAATATCTTTTGTTTTAAAAACTTAAGACAGACCAATAAATTTAATTATGACACATCTTAGCACTTAACTCTAGCCTTATCACACAAAAACATTCTAGGTTCCTTCATGTCTGGCACTTCTTAAAAAAAATGTAAAAGACTTCACCCAGGAATGAACTCTGTAAAAAAAATCTCGTTCATTTCTAAACCTAGAGAAGTTTTGGAAAAAAAAAATGTCTTTAAAAACAAAATGGCTACAGGCATCCATTTTAAAATTCCTTTCTGTAATATACCCGACAATTACTATCCTCCCCTGTATAGCGTGCATTCCCTCTGTATTACTATCCTCTCTGTATAGTGTGCATTCCCTCTGTATTACTATCCTCTCTCTTTATAGTGTGCATTCCCTCTGTATTACTATCCTCTCTCTGTATAGTGTACATTCCCTCTGTATTACTATCCTCTCTCTGTATAGTGTACATTCCCTTTGTATTACTATCCTCTCTCTGCATAGTTTACATTCCCTCTGTATTACTATCCTCTCTGTATAGTGTACATTCCCTCTGTATTACTATCCTCTCTCTCTGTATAGTGTACATTCCCTCTGTATTACTATCCTCTCTCTCTGTATAGTGTACATTCCCTCTGTATTACTATCCTCTCTTTATAGTGTGCATTCCCTCTGTATTACTATCCTGTCTCTGTATAGTGTACATTCCCTCTGTATTACTATCCTCTCTCTGTATAGTGTACATTCCCGCTGTATTACTATCCTCTCTCTGTATAGTGTGCATTCCCTCTGTATTACTATCCTCTCTCTGTATAGTGTACATTCCCTCTGTATTACTATCCTCTCTCTGTATAGTGTACATTCCCTCTGTATTACTATCCTCTCTCTGTATAGTGTACATTCCCTCTGTATTACTATCCTCTCTCTGTATAGTGTACATTCCTTCTGTATTACTATCCTCTCTCTGTATAGTGTACATTCCCTCTGTATTACTATCCTCTCTCTGTATAGTGTACATTCCCTCTGTATTACTATCCTCTCTCTGTATAGTGTACATTCCCGCTGTATTACTATCCTCTCTCTGTATAGTGTGCATTCCCTCTGTATTACTATCCTCTCTCTATAGTGTACATTCCCTCTGTATTACTATCCTCTCTCTGTATAGTGTACATTCCCTCTGTATTACTATCCTCTCTCTGTATAGTGTACATTCCCTCTGTATTACTATCCTCTCTCTGTATAGTGTACATTCCTTCTGTATTACTATCCTCTCTCTGTATAGTGTACATTCCCTCTGTATTACTATCCTCTCTCTGTATAGTGTACATTCCCTCTGTATTACTATCCTCTCTCTATAGTGTACATTCCCTCTGTATTACTATCTTCTCTCTGTATAGTGTACATTCCCTCTGTATTACTATCCTCTCTCTCTGTATAGTGTACATTCCCTCTGTATTACTATCCTCTCTGTATAGCGTACATTCCCTCTGTATTACTATCCTCTCTCTGTATAGTGTGCATTCCCTCTGTATTACTATCCTCTCTCTGTATAGTGTACATTCCCTCTGTATTACTATCCTCTCTCTGTATAGTGTACATTCCTTCTGTATTACTATCCTCTCTCTGTATAGTGTACATTCCCTCTGTATTACTATCCTCTCTCTGTATAGTGTACATTCCCTCTGTATTACTATCCTCTCTCTGTATAGTGTACATTCCCTCGTTATTACTATCCTCTCTGTATAGCGTACATTCCCTCTGTATTACTATCCTCTCTGTATACCGTACATTCCCTCTGTATTACTATCCTCTCTCTGTATAGTGTGCATTTCCTCTGTATTACTATCCTCTCTCTGTATAGTGTACATTCCCTCTGTATTACTATCCTCTCTCTTTATAGTGTGCATTCCCTCTGTATTACTATCCTCTCTCTGTATAGTGTACATTCCCTCTGTATTACTATCCTCTCTCTGTATAGTGTACATTCCCTTTGTATTACTATCCTCTCTCTGTATAGTGTACATTCCCTCTGTATTACTATTCTCTCTCTGTATAGTGTACATTCCCTCTGTATTACTATCCTCTCTCTGTATAGTGTACATTCCCTCTGTATTACTATCCTCTCTCTGTATAGTGTACATTCCCTCTGTATTACTATTCTCTCTCTGTATAGTGTACATTCCCTTTGTATTACTATCCTCTCTCTGTATAGTGTACATTCCCTCTGTATTACTATTCTCTCTCTGTATAGTGTACATGCCCTCTGTATTACTATCCTCTCTCGCTGTATAGTGTACATTCCCTCTGTATTACTATCCTCTCTCTTATAGTGTGCATTCCCTCTGTATTACTATCCTCTCTCTGTATAGTGTACATTCCCTCTGTATTACTATCCTCTCTCTGTATAGTGTACATTCTTTCTGTATTACTATCCTCTCTCTGTATAGTGTGCATTCCCTCTGTATTATTATCTTCTCTCTGTATAGTGTACATTCCCTCTGTATTACTATCCTCTCTCTGTATAGTGTACATTCCTGCTGTATTACTATCCTCTCTCTGTATAGTGTGCATTCCCTCTGTATTACTATCCTCTCTCTGTATAGTGTACATTCCCTCTGTATTATGTTGGATATAATCTCTGCACGTGAATACAACACGTTATATATTGGATTTATCAGCCAAGCCTCCAATATGTCAGGGATTATTATTTCATAAGAAACTTATACGAGACACAAATATCAATCGTTTATATTTCTTAGAAATTATCCTGAATTCTTTTAATTGTCTGTGTTTTGCTTTGAAAAATACATTAATCAATAATCGTAGTTATAAAATTTCTTGCCCATTAATTTTAATCACAGTAATTTCCAAATTCAATAGATATATTGTTATCAATCTTACAACATTTCTTTTAGGAATAAATCCTTATATCCACTTCTTCATATTTCTATCTGCAAAATAGAAAATACTTAGAATTTGGATCTAACAGTGTCTGAGAAATCTCAGTCTACGTTGTAAGAATATCTACAAATATATATAATTACATTAATTCCTTTTTTTTCCATACATTACCTGTCCAATCTGGATTTTGATAAGTCTGCCTTGGAATTCCTGATGTAATAATTTGGAATGTGTGAAGATTATCGATATCAGATAATCAATGCATGTGAGTTAGAGATTTGGTGAGAGTCAGAGATTTGGTGAGAATCTTGATTGCCTCATGTCTTGGGATCTGCCTGCATTGTGGTGTGAGTCTGAGTGTTGGAATCTTGGACTCTCAGAGGGTCATGTGTAATGCATTGCAGTGTGAGTCTCTGAATGCTGGAATCTCCGACTGACTTGCAAATAACATTGCCGCTTATTATAGCCAATTTGACTTCACTGGCAATATTATTAAATATTTACTATCCTCTAGAGGGCAGTATTGCACTTCTTAATTAATTCCACCATTTCTTTTTAATATTCTTATCTCGGGTCAAAAGTTCAATCTACACAAAGACCTTCTCTTCTCCCAGTCACTAGACACTGTCTCTCCATCTGTCATACCTGATTTATATCCCTACTCCCTTTTGGTTGCTTACTATCAGCTAAATTATTTTCTGCTTAACTCAACAGAATCTATTCTTTAGTAATTTTTATTATTTACCAATTATATACTTTCTACAATATTTATTGGAGTATATATTTCCTACTGTAAATATAAAAAATATACCTTGATTATAAACATATATTTTGTGAATTTAAATCTATATTACAGAATATTAACTCTTATTCCTATACCCAAAAGACAAAATATCTTTTGTTTTAAAAACTTAAGACAGACCAATAAATTTAATTATGACACATCTTAGCACTTAACTCTAGCCTTATCACACAAAAACATTCTAGGTTCCTTCATGTCTGGCACTTCTAAAAAAAAATGTAAAAGACTTCACCCAGGAATGAACTCTGTAAAAAAAATCTCGTTCATTTCTAAACCTAGAAGTTTTGGAAAAAAAAATGTCTTTAAAAACAAAATGGCTACAGGCATCCATTTTAAAATTCCTTTCTGTAATATACCCGACAATTACTATCCTCCCCTGTATAGCGTGGCACATTCCCTCTGTATTACTATCCTCTCTGTATAGTGTGCATTCCCTCTGTATTACTATCCTCTCTCTGTTTAGTGTGCATTCCCTCTGTATTACTATCCTCTCTCTGTATAGTGTGCATTCCCTCTGTATTACTATCCTCTCTCTGTATAGTGTGCATTCCCTCTGTATTACTATCCTCTCTCTGTATAGTGTACATTCCCTCTGTATTTACTATTCTCTTTCTGTATAGTGTACATTCCCTCTATATTACTATCATCTCTCTCTGTATAGTGTACATTCCCTCTGTATTACTATCCTCTCTGTATAGTGTACATTCCCTCTGTATTACTATATCCTCTCTGTATAGTGTACATTCCCTCTGCACAAGATATCAGCATAAATAGAACACGTGCTTCCGGCTATAAAGAGACACTTCAGGGATCAGGACGGTGTGAGATTTAATACTAAATAGGTGCAGATGTGATTTCATTGCTCGGCGACCTAGACCGAGGCAGTGAGGAGAGACTTTGGAACCTGCATCTCTGAATTGTTAACTGCACAAGGTTAAGTGAGGCATCATTGGAAAGGTCAGAGTCTGGTCTTTATCTTTATAATGATACAAACATGATCATGTAACGTGGAAAGATAAAAAACTGAAATAAAGTAAATGCTAAATATTTTTTTTTCCTCTATTCTGTGGCCGAGGCGATATATGCTTTTACATATAAAACAGACAATGCCGCTGCACTAACGCAAATAACGCAACAGATTCTGCCCCTTCTTTTAATTTGACGCAGAGAGAAACTGCTTTTCCTTTTTTACAAATGTTTTTTTTTCTAGTTTGCCCCAAAAGGAAAATTTAAAAACAAATTTTGGCTTTTTTTTTTTAAATTTATAATTTTATTTTGATAATGCAAACAAAGGGTCACAAATCGAGCCGCAGTAAAGGCCGTGCAAGGCCAGTGAAATAGAAACATCATAGAGAATAGGAGGGTGGTACCCATCGAGGTATATTAAAAAAACTAAGGACATGACCGTATTCACAATGACAAAAAGAAGAAACAAAAAAGGAGGGGGGAAGCCAAGCTCCTGGCACGCTCCCGGAGGAGGTCATGGAGGGACAATGTCACGTGGCCTGGGTGGCCCGAGAGCCAGACACGACAACCCAAGCCATGATGGCACACCTCGAGACCACCCAAACATGGCCGAAAAATAAAATTAACAAAAGCAAAAAGGAAAAAAAAAAATAGGGGCGGAAGAGTACCGGAACCCACCAAGTCCCGCTGGTGGCCAAGTCCCACAAATCAATCGACATTAGATGGGTGAGGTGCAAGAATCGTAATATCCGCTGGGGACATAGGAAAAAAAAGGGGGAAGGGTAGAAACTGGGAAGATAGGGGGAGTCCCAGCAAGGAGCCTCAGCCAGGCCTGTCATATCCGGGGAACATAACTAGGAAACCCGGAGGCTGGGCCATTTTCAGTAATGGTATCTCATGCGTAGTCCAGCGACTCAGGTTGGGTCTCGGGGAGGGGGGGTAGAGTCAACAGACACCATCCCAGGCACAGTATTCCGGTGGTCGGTCGTAAGTCCCAGAGATTGAAGGTGAGCGGCCGCCTCTTCAGATGTGATTGCTTGCAGGTGTATCCATCACCATGGTAGATCAACAAAGA
Organism: Leptobrachium leishanense; assembly: GCA_009667805.1. Classification (NCBI taxonomy): domain Eukaryota; kingdom Metazoa; phylum Chordata; class Amphibia; order Anura; family Megophryidae; genus Leptobrachium; species Leptobrachium leishanense. Next base: position 17,472 of record RXON01001155.1, on the reverse strand, counting down.
GCCAAGAGCAAACCATCTATAGCGAGTGCCATTGTCCCGTAATATAGCCATCGTGGATTTAAAGCGGCGTCGGGCTGCCAGCACAATGAAGGGGAGATCCTGGTAAACTGCGATAGAAGCCCCCTCAAACTCAAATGAAGGGGTATTGCGGGCCACCTGCAGTAAGGCAGCATGCAAAGATATGTCCTGAAGCACTATTATTACGTCATGGGGAGCCCGTCACATACGTATAACAGAGACAATCGCAGCTCCCGGTTCACTAACCGTGGGGAGGACAGTTGGCACAAAACGGGCAGTGTAAGTCAGTAGCTCGGAATCTTGCACAGTGTCCGGTATCCCACGTAGCTTGAGGTTTTTGTGTCTGTGCCTGGATTCCAAAGACACCACCGCCGCTTGTAGGTTTTGGATCTGATGATGGAGCGTGAGTAGGGTAGCAGAGGTCACGTCCTGTACCCCCCTGTCTCCTGTGTTCGAGTCTGAGCTGGTTTTGTACCTCTGCCACAGCGGTAGTCAGCGGTTGCAAGTCCGCCTGTCAAGATTTCCTGGCGTCTGCCAGCAGACGGCGGATGTTGCGTTTGTTAGCAGGTAGTCCATCTTCCACCATCTCTGGTAACAGCTCCGGGGGAGTAGGGGTTAGGCCCGAATCCACCACCACACTAGGCTGCCCAGTGTCCGCCAGGGAGGGACGTGGCAAACGTTGTTCCGTACCACCTCCAAGGAAAGGCGGATGTCGGGGGTGCAGCAGGTCTACGCCAACTCACTGGTCTTAATCTTCTTAACCATCTGGGAAAGGGACGTAAAGAAGCTGGACCCGGGGAGTGAGATCACAGTAGGCCTTAAAGATGGCCGCCGGCTCACGACAGCTTGCATCGCAAACATGGCCTGGAATGTAATCGCGGGTCCGGAGGAGAGGGCAGATCGGGCTCCGGAGTGTAGTATCTGATGGCCGGCGTCAGGGGCATAAAAAAGGGAGTCCGAGATGTCTGGATATCTCAAAAATCACCGCTTAGAGGAGAGAAGGCACGGAGCTCTGCAAAATTGCGTCTGTTCCCCTTCACATCTGGCCACGCCCCCCATATTTTTCTTTTTTTGTTTGGGGGGTAGGGGTGCTCCACATTTCTGTACTTACAGGCTCCTGAGATGCAAATCCGGCCCTGGTCAGGGATCGGGACACGTCCTACTCTCCTGTATGATGCTCTTCTACAAAGTGAAAGGGATTTTGTATTCATACCCGCTCTGTGCCGCTTCTTTACCGTGATTCGGGGGTATCTCAATCTGACAGGGAATCGCTCCCTATGTATGTGTCAGCATTATTTAGGATCTTCTTTATGTGTTACAATGTTTTATACCTGAAGCTTCCATAAAGGAATCCCACCTCGTGCAGATAATGCTCCTTCATTTAGCGTTCATTAACTTTACTGCACTAAATGGTAACTGTACTTGTGATCTGAAAGGGTTAACACAACAGCGAGCAAAAATTCACATATTTATGGACACACCCGCCCAGCAAACTGTCTGAAAGAAGAATCACTCTGCTGGTTATTTCACTCCCTGCTTCCAGCCATGGCGTCTACTGATCTGAGAGACGAGCTGACCTGTCCCATCTGTACGGACATTTATACGGATCCTGTGACCCTGATGCGTGGACATAACTACTGCCAGGACTGTATCACCAGGACATGGGACAACCAGGAGGAGAGAGAATCTTCCTGTCCGGAATGTAGAAAGAGATACAGGGTGAGACCTGAACTGAAAAGGAACCTGAGGCTGCGTAACATCGCGGAGACTTTCCAGGAAACTCACAAGAAACGAAAGGAGGTGGAAATCCCCTGCACTTATTGTATCGGTTATCCGGTACCGGCTGTTAAAACATGTCTGATGTGTGAAGCTTCTCTGTGTGAAGAACACCTGAAGATACACAGCAAGTCAGCAGAACACGTCTTAACTGAACCCACCACTTCACTGGAGAACAGGAAATGCTCCGTCCACAAGAAGGTCCTGGAGTATTACTGCTGTGAGGATGCGGCCTGTATCTGTGTGTCCTGCAGCCTGGCCGGAGAGCACAGGGGACACCAGGTGGAGACTCTGAATGAGGCCTCTGAGAAGAAGAAGGAGAAACTGAGGAATATTCTGCAGAAACTGACCTCACAGAGAGAGGAGGCCGAGAAAAGAGTCCAGAGCCTGGAGGAGCTCAGGAGACAAGTGCAAGGAAAAGCAGCCGGGGTAACAGAGCGAGTCACTGCCCTGATTAGGGACATCAGGAAACAGCTGGAAGTCCTGGAGGAGCGAGTTCTGAGTGAGATCTCCAGGCAGGAAGAGCAGGTCTCACTCCGAGTCTCAGATCTAATCCGGCAGCTGGAAATAAAGGAGGAGGAGCTGTCCAGGAAGATGGGCGACATCGAGAAGCTGTGTGACATGACCGACCCAGTAACTATCTTACAAGGACGGGAATCAGACAGAGACGACTATTGTGACACTGAGGAGGACACAGAGAGACGTGACATAAAGGTCCATGATGCAGGAGATCTGGATGTCGGTCTGATCTCAGTGACCTTACACTCAGGCCTAGCTGGGATTGTGACCGGAATAACGAGACGGCGCCGCGTACCGGAGGCTTCAAACATGTTACTGGATGTAAACACGGCTTCAGACATGTTACTGGATGTAAACACGGCTTCAGACATGTTACTGGATGTAAACACGGCTTCAGACATGTTACTGGATGTAAACACGGCTGGTAATGGTGTTTCTGTATCAGAGGATTTGAAAACTGTTTCCTGGTCACGAATAAATCAGAGACGCCCAGAAACACCAGAAAGATTTCAGGGTTATTCTCAGGTTTTAAGCTCCAGGAGTTTCTCCTCAGGGCGACATTACTGGGAAGTGGAGGTCAGTGAATCAGGGGGGTGGAGGGTCGGGATGACCTATCCCAGTATAGAGAGGAGGGGAGGGCAGTCACTGATTGGAAATAATAACAAGTCCTGGGGTTTGGAGAAGAATTATAATGAAGTGTATTATATGAGACATGACAGTAATGACATCCCGTTCCCTCACCCCCCTTCCTGTCATAGATTTGGGATATTCCTGGACTATGAGGTCGGACGTTTGTCCTTTTATGAGCTGTGTGACCCGATGAGACACTTACACACCTTCACTGCCGCCTTCACCGAGCCGCTCCATGCTGGATTCGGGGTATATGGGGATAATTCCTGGGTGAGAATTTGAGGAATTTGGGATTTTGTGTCAGTTAAAATGATTTCTAGGAGTGAAAACTCTTTAACCCATAGAATGCCTTGCTGGGTTTAGCAAATAATCCCATATTAAGAATAATTGTATAAAAAGAAAGGAATGCTTGTGTAGAAACATGATGGGATCCCCCTCTGATAATGGGCCGAGCAGGACATGAGATCCACCAACTGGCTCAAACATTACTGGAAAATCCCATTCTTAATATTCCTCTTAATGGAAAGTTTCTGGATCAGGTTGTGCAGATGTAAATGCTATTTCCCTGTGATTGGGGATTGGCTGAATGTTTAACCCCCTGATCGCTGGCTATTAAGCTGATCCTTTGAGATCTCGTGGCTTTGCTCCTGATTTATACTGATTGATTGATCATAGAACTGATACTCGCTGATAGATTTGTAATCAATAAATCTGATTTCTATTTCACACAAACGCCGCGTAAAGAATGACTTGTCTGTGTCCGTTCCCTCCAATCAGTGATGAGTATTTATATGCACAGGGGGGCTCCGGGTACTCGGGTATCATTAATACATGTTACTCCCTGAGGTCACATGATGCACGTGGTTTAATATACAGGCTGGAGGTCACCCAGGGGTTAAATAACAGAAAATCCAAAGCTAAAAGCAGGAGAAATACTCGGGGACAATTCCATGTATGTGACAAAACAGGGGTATGGAGAGATGTGGTCGGGCAGAGATCGGGGCTGGCAGCGCAGGTTCAGAGTCGCTTGTAGACGCAGGAGAATCAAATCACCAAATAAGTATCAAATGCCAATACTCAGTGTACACAGAGAAATGACGAGTGAGGCTGGAAGCAGCTATATAAAGAATATAAGGCCACACGGCGCTATATAAATATCTGCTTCATGCGGATAAGATAGGTGACTTTATGCGGGAAACAATGTTTAAGCAATGCGCAGATATTCCTGCAAAGTGCTGTGTGATTGGAAAGTCTGCTGTTACTTTGCACGTGATATAAAGTTATACATACAATGTGCACAGATCCAGATTAAAAACCTTATTAATGACAAATAGCAATTTAAATCATATTCTCTGGGCTCTGTCGCCACCTAGTGTCTAGAAATCATCATGACCACAACACCATGAAACTTGTGTTGAGATTCTAGGGGCTACATTACAATCTTCGCAAAAACGCATTAACGTGAGGGATAAAACCCTTTGCGCAGAATGTCGTATTACATTGTCAGCGCAACAAACGCGCGCACTCGTCTAACACGGGTGAACCCAAGCCAACCCTTTGCGAGTGTACTGTAATGCGCGCATCCTATACTTAAGATTGTAAGTGCGTTTGTGCGCTGGTACGCGGATGGTATTACAATCTATGCGCAGTTTTTAACGCACAGCCTTTGTGCGCATAATTTTAACGACTCCTAAAATCTGGTGTTAACGGCAAATCTGAACGTCCTGGCCGAACCCAAATACACCAGCCCATTAAAAAATACGCAGCAACGTATAGTTACACATTCTACACATACCCAAACAATAAAGTGGAGAAGTTTGTTTATTATTGCTGCAGCATATATACGCAGATTGACTTTGACAGGCGCAGAAACGTAAGGTGAGATTATTGTGCTTGTCAATTCTCAGACGGCAGTATTGTTCACTCGTTGTATCCTGAATTGGACAGATTTTCTCTGGCTATAGGGTTTTGCCGCTGAGCTAATCGACAACATATGCAGCATATTTTACCCTCTAAGTTTTATCATACGGTTTAAATTCCTGCTTTCAATATTATATTGTTACTGAATGGAATTCTTTCTAAACAAGGGATCACTGCATTATATATATATTGCTGTTACGCTCGGCATTTACCCGACACCTTCTAATCAATTCACCTGTTTGGGCTGTGAGTGATTAGAGGTTCAGGTTCGGCAGAGGAGGTTATCAATAACTTATATTTACTGCTATTAACAAACCAACAGGGTTATTCAAAGAGAATCGAAACGACATCGCACGTTCAGTGACTTTTCGTCTCTTCAATTGGTTCGTTTTGCCGATCCCATTTCGGCGACCCTATGGTGTATTCAGCAAGCACCACAGGGTCCCCGAAATGCAGGGAAAAATTACCGCAAACCCGCCGAAAACTAACCACAAAACCCGGTGAATGCACACCGAAAACCCGCAAAAACATCTGGATTAACCCTCCGAAAACACCGGAAAAAACCAGAGCAGGAGCCGATCACACGCAGCGAAGACGCCAGAAAAGCCGACACCGCAGACGAATGCAGTGAATAAATTAAAAAAACAGTTTGCTTGAATGTTTGAAAAGTGAAACGCTGTTTGCAAAGAAACTACTGAGCGAAAATGCCTGAAATTTACATATAATCCAATGAATGATAATAAAGAGGGCTGTTATAGAAAAAAGAAGTAAAGTTAAAAAAATCTGACTTTTTAAAAAAAATTAAAAAATACGAAAAAATGCTTTAAATATCCTAAAAAATCTATAAATAAAGAGATTCTTTACTGCAGAATTTTATAATGAACGGTTTATTAGATATTGAATTAAAACGGGTATATTTTTAACATTGAAGCCTATGGGATTCGCCTGAATAAACCTGCCGCATGAAACCACCGAATGGCAGGGTATTTCGGGAACCTTTCACTGCTGGTTTGTGCTCTCTGAACAGACGAAGCAGTGCTTTTTCATGGGATTTCACTGCCCTCGAACAGGCACCGAATGTGCAGGCAATTCGCCCGCCCAAAGACTTCCTCCAAAACATTTAGATAATCTAAAGCAGTGCAGTCTTGCTTACTCAATTTTTAGGTTTCTTACAGCCTCTGACGCAGATCCCTTTAAGCTCTCAGTAATCCTTTGCTTTTTCTGCGCTTCAGGGACATCCCTGTCAGCTTTCATGCTCGCGCCCTGAAAACACACTGGAACACCCTTTCTCCACTCAAAAAAAGAACATACGTGTGAGAGGTATCTGGGTTCTCTTTAATGTCCAGGATTAACCCCGATGATCTGGTGTCAGCGCGGCCACGGCCTGGCGAATCTGATCTTCGGCCCAAGTGTCTGCAGGAATATCCATGACTATACACAATTCTATCTGACTACTGTGCTCCTCACACCATTTGGCAGCAGTGTCTGGATCCATATTTAACCCTTTAAATGCAGTTTTTCCAGAGACTGGATCCTGGAAATGAGCCCCCACGTGTAGCGCTCACTCCCGGAGGAGCCGCTGAATTTGAACCTCGGGTCAGTCTCCCCGCACTAGGGAATAAATATACTCCTGCACCGCTGAGGATTTTATAAATTATATAGTTTACTGAATAAACTGGCATGTAAAGAGTAACACGGTATACGTATATATAATATTTACAGTAGTTTGTAATGCGAGAAACGCGTAGCAAAAAAAGAAAAATAATTTTAACCCCTTCGTGGTTGGAGTGTGAGTCCTCGTACAGGTTATGTCCCGAGAAATGTAAGTGTATGTGTGTATTGGTACCCGGGTACAATATTCAACTGGCCAGTGAATTATTTATGAGGTATCTTCGACTAGTCACGTTGGGGCCCTGTAGGTTTTGACAAAACTGCAGCGTGCTTTAGTACTTTACAGTGGCCGGGAAGGCCTCTCACCCATCCGCCAGATACTCTGCGCTCCGCTCGACCCAGGACGTCTCTCCGCTTTGAGACCTGGCTGGGATTCTCTGTGTCACCGGTTCCGCTGTCTTGCTTGTCTGTATCTGCCACAAGATGTCAAGCTCACCGCCTGCACTCCCTGTTAGATCGTCTGCGGTCTCCTAACCCGGGGTCCTTCAGCTTACTCTGTATCTGTGTGCTAGCGGTGGATCACTGGGTCTTCGTTTAATAAGAAGGGAAACCCGATCTCCAGCTCTGCTAGGCCGCACCTGCGCTCTGGCCTGGTCGCGATCACTAACTCCTGCACTTGTGTCTTGCTACTCTCACTCCTCTGTGCGCTCTGACGGCTCTCTCCACGAGGCTGCGGATGTGAGTCTCTCTTTTCCCACCCACTTCCTGTTTCAGCCTGTAAAGCATGCTGAAAAATGTAGTCCCAATGTCCAATCTCTTACATTGCACTTGTCTCCCTCTGGTGGCCAAAAGCAAGTACTGCAACGACAGTGAATTAAAACCAGCGCTACAAGGGTATGTACATCCAACTCAGGTGAACGGTGTAGGACTTACAGCAGTTTGCAGATGTGCCTCCCACTTGTTAAGGGACCAAAGGTAATGGGACAGAATAATAATCATAAATCAAACTTTCCCTTCTTAATACTTGGTTGCAAATCCTTTGCAGTCAATCACAGCCTGAAGTCTGGAACGCATAGACATCCCCAGACGCTGGGTTTCATCCCTGGTGATGCTCTGCCAGGCCTCTACTGCAACTGTCTTCAGTTCCTGCTTGTTCTTGGGGCATTTTCCCTTAAGTTTTGTCTTCAGCAAGTGAAATGCATGCTCAATGGGATTCAGGTCAGGTGATTGACTTGGCCATTGCATACCATTCCACTTCTGTCCCTTCAAAAACTCTTTGGTTGCTTTTGCAGTATGCTTTGGGTCATTGTCCATCTGCACTGTGAAGCGCCGTCCAATGAGTTCTGCAGCATTTGGCTGAATGTGAGCAGATAATATTGCCCCAAACACTTCAGAAATCATCCTGCTGCTTTTGTCAGCGTCACATCATCAATAAATACAAGAGAACCAGTTCCATTGGCAGCCATACATGCCCACGCCGTGACACTACCACCACCATGCTTCACTGATGAGGTGGTATGCTTAGGATCATGAGCAGTTCCTTTCCTTCTCCATACTCTTCTCTTCCCATCACTCTGGTACAAGTTGATCTTGGTCTCATCTGTCCATAGGATCTTGTTCCAGAGCTGTGAAGGCTTTGTTAGGTGTTGTTTGTCAAACTCTAATCTGGCCTTCCTGTTTTTGAGGCTCACCAATGGTTTACATCTTGTGGTGAACCCTCTGTATTTCTGGACCTGACTGTACGTCCGTATATGGATATAAAACCAAAGCATAAAAAGATGATGATCTAAAACATGTATATAATAATATATAATAAAGTCTTCCAGTCGTTGATAAAATCAAGGCTATAATAGCAACTAATACAAAATGACAAAATGTGCAAAATGACACAGAATAAAAGATACAGATGTAGCGGATAAAATTGGGGTAATGGTAACAACTACTGTAGCGACTGTGCAAAATGACACAAAAAAAAAATACAGATGTGACATAAAACATGAGCATTTATTACAAAGAAATTGGTGCTGGAAATCCGTGCGTATAATAAAACAGAGTTGGTGCGTATATAAAATGAAATACAGTATTCAATTCAATGTAAGTGAAAAAGTGACTTTCAAAACCAATAGTGTATAAAAAATATATAAATATAATAAAAGAATACAGTACATCAGATAGATAAAGCTGGATCCCGGCCATGTACAGAGGTCTTCCACGAAACATCTTGGTGCCATCAAAATCTCAAAAAAAGAACAAATAAAACGGATGACAGTGTAATAACGTCAGGAACCAGTATAAAAAATAATCTTCGGTTGGATAGATGTGACGGGATCCTACTCACGGATTTTAGAGCCTCCTATTGGCTCTATCAGGATTATTCAAAGAAAGCCGAACTGCCCCCGAAATCGCAATGAACAGTGAACTTCCCCCGTACACTGCAATTTCGTGGCCATTCGACTATTCAAAAAGCTGGTGGCTCCCCAAATTTTGGCGAAATTGCCACCGAAATACGGTGATCTTTGGCAGCAGTGAGAAGTAATCGTTACTCTATTCACAGACACCGAACAGCAGAGAAATGTCAGTGAAATGCCCTGATTTTCGGTGTGTTCATGATGACGTTACGTAATGGGGACGTGTCTCCTTCCTGCAAGATTATTATATACTTATTTTAATGAAGAATTCATGGCTCTGAGGAGCTTTTTCTCCTATTTAGATATAAATAAAGCTAATAAATAATCCATGTGGGCCGGGAGGAGGGGAGTTTATTTTATCCAGGCTGGGAATTAATTTGTTCATTATATATTAATAGAATGCGGGGGAGGGGCTCTGGGGTAAATATTTTAGGATTTAACCTGTGTAAAGTGAAACGCTTCTGGCGTCTGGAATAACATGTGCGTCTCCCAGATCTCCATCATTAAACATGTTCAGAGGGACAGGACCTCACCTGGACGGGTTTTATCATTCGTAATCACAGCTTTATCTCATGTTTTATTTCCCTGATCTGAGAGAATATACAGAAAGGGATTCAGTCACAATATGTGGATTTTACACCAATAAATGTCATTAAATTGAGGTGATTTGCAGCGTGTGAGGTGTTTATCCGGCGTCGCCCTCTGTATAAAGGAGAATAATTCCACGTATGGAGTTTATTATCTCGCTTTATAAACTGAAATGTTCCCATGTTAATCACGATTAAATGAAGCTGAGCTCTGATCACACACGTTGCTGTGTTATGAATGATATTCTGTGTGTTTAAATGTATTTATTACTTTCCCCGCGTTTTATTTCTGGTTTTAACGCTTGCTGCACACTGCACTGTATGAGGAACCAATAGGTGGAAACATATTTCATGTGGAACCAAACAGCTGCAGCCTGTTGCTGGGGAAACCTGTTAGGACGGACGGTTCCCCCTGTGTGCCGTATAATGGAGGCGTACAGGCTGTTTCTCCTCAGGAAATGTTTATTTTTTAGTTTAGAAGAATCCTCCGGCTCTCCCTGTAGTAATAAGCGGCCGATGAAGTAAATTTACGGCTTTTTTCCTGTCAGAGACGTTACATTAGAGCAGGGGTCTCAAACTCAAATTACCTGAGGGCCACTGGACAAGTTTTCACATCCCATGGGGGGCCGCATGCAAAATTATAAACAGTTTTTTTTATTAAACAGTTCGTTCTTTTCATTTACAGCAAAAAGTCTTATTATTTGTTTTTCTGAATTTTTTTTGATATTTTTCCGACAATTTTCATTCCCATTTTTTTTTTTAAAGGCTTTTTTTTATTCCGTAACAGACCTTTTTATTCTTTTTTTAAAAGGCCTATTTTAATATTTGGACACATTTTAATACATTTTTACTGGTTTTAATGCCTATTAGAAGAGCAGCCGAGTAACGTCCATAGTCACTTGCAGTGAACGATCCTAGTCGGACATAGTCGGATGACCAAGTCAGTCGCTGGAATATGGACCCAGTTAATGGCCAAAAACCGTTCTGAGCAGCAACACGTCGCTTTATTTTTTTTTTTTAGAGAGATCTCTGTGAGCTCTTTATTTCTGAGGCACATCTCCCATACTGGCCGGGAGCAGGGAAATCTGACTGGTTATATGGGAGTTCTCTCAAAACCCACATACATCAAACCAGTCAGATTCCCTGCTCCAATTGTAAGGACAGTAAGGGATATGTGCAAAAGAAGTTCACACCACGGGGGAGGGGGGCAGCAGCCCAGAGAGCAGTGTAACAGAAGGTGTGTGACTGGGGGGAGGGGGGCAGCAGCCCAGAGAGCAGTGTAACAGAAGGTGTGTGACTGGGGGAGGGGGCAGCAGCCCAGAGAGCAGTGTAACAGAAGGTGTGTGACTGGGGGAGGGGGCAGCAGCCCAGAGAGCAGTGTAACAGAAGGTGTGTGACTGGGGAGGGGGCAGCAGCACAGAGAGCAGTGTAACAGAAGGTGTGTGACTGGGGGGAGGGGGGCAGCAGCCAGAGAGCAGTGTAACAGAAGGTGTGTGACTGGGGGGAGGGGGGCAGCAGCCCAGAGAGCAGTGTAACAGAAGGTGTGTGACGGGGAGGGGGCAGCAGGCCAGAGAGCAGTGTAACAGAAGGTGTGTGACTGGGGGGAGGGGCAGCAGCCCAGAGAGCAGTGTAACAGAAGGTGTGTGACTGGGGGGGGGCAGCAGCCCAGAGAGCAGTGTAACAGAAGGTGTGTGACTGGGGGAGGGGCAGCAGCAGAGAGCAGTGTAACAGAAGGTGTGTGACTGGGGAGGGGCAGCAGCCCAGAGAGTAGTGTAACAGAAGGTGTGTGACTGGGGGAGGGGCAGCAGCAGAGAGCAGTGTAACAGAGGTGTGTGACTGGGGGAGGGGCAGCAGCTCAGAGAGTAGTGTAACAGAAGGTGTGTGATTGGGGCAGCAGCTCTGGGCAGTGGAAGGAGCTGATGCACATAGAGTTGTTCCTCCTCCAGGCTGCATGTCCCTGCGTCCTGCATTGTCAGATTACCAGTGCACACACAGGAGCCACTGGGCACAGTCCCAGAGAGTGGCTGCTCTCAGCTTCAGGGCTGCTGCTGGCCTCTGGAAGCTGACATCTTGTCCCACGTGCTGCTGAGTGAGGAGCAGAGATCCCATCGGGCCAGGCTGCTGCCAGGTGAGAAATGATCTGCCCTCTGTCTTCACTGTAAGCTCTCAGCATCCCCCCCCCTGCAGCTGCAGAGACCCCCCCCCTCCCTCCCTGCTTACACACACAGCCTCCCTCCAGAGTAAGCTGTAATACGTGAGGGGTCTCCCTGTGTTCAGAAGCAGACATTGCTGGACACAGGAGACCCCATCACATATTATAAACCCTGCTAAAAAATCTTCTTCATACACAGGTATCCAGACTATGATTTCTGAATACCTGTGTAAATTGATGATTTGTTTTACAATCTGGGCGACATTGGAGGCTGTACCTATTTTTCTGTGTGTGTATATTACACAAAAAATATCCTGCACTCAATCCTTCTTAATCATGCACTGTACAGAGACAGAGAGCCACATGCTTGCGCTGCTCATTGTCACTTCCTACAGCTACCGACAGGGGGCACTATCAGCTGCCTTACCATAAGCTAAAATGAGGATGTTAATTTCCCCTTGGTGCCCCGTGTTATAAGCAGGGGAGGCGCTGAATCCAGCAGCCTGCCCCGTAATGGCCACTAGCCTCCTGGATACTCGCGGCAGCGCTAACACCCAACCGCAAGTATCACCTCCTGGAGTCCATAGGACTCCATGGATGCTTGTGCTTCCGGGCCATGTGATCTCGCTCTTGTGAGATCGTGCAGTGCCATGGAGTGATCACGGAGGGAGGCTGGGGACTCTTTGTCCCCAGTCTCACTCTACTCCTGGCTGCCAGACCTGGCGGATCAGGACGACGTTCTCACTGCAGGATGAGACTTAACAATTAAAGGAACACTCTAGGCTAAAAATCACACCCCCCTTTTTTTACATTATATTATACTTATTGCCCTACCTAGTTATTCAGTGTTTTTTTCTTTTTCAATGTAATACTTACCCTAAAAAACACTTGTTTCCAACGGCGTTTTTTTTTTTATGCTCACCTCCCTCCTCTTCCTCTCCCGTCGTGGTAACTCTTCAACTTGGCTAATGGTTTACGTGAAAAGTGCACATGCGCGCCTCTCACGTAAACCAGCCAATCAGCAGGCTTCCTCTCTTCTTTGATTAGTGTTACGCGAAAGAGGATGTGCGCAACACTAATCACAGCCGCTGCTGCCAGCTACTGCGGCGAGTTGGAGACGTCATCGAGCTGAAAGTGCGATGACATCTCCTACTCGGCAATAGTCGGCACAAGCGGGAAGTACAAATCCCGCTCTGCTGACTGACAGCTGGGAGGGTGGAGTAAAGTCCTCCGCGTCTCTCAGCTGTTTCAGCCCATCGGCTGAGTGGAGGGGAGCAAACAAGAGGGCATACTTAGGTGGTCATGTTGCCTAGAGTATCCCTTTAAAGTAAGTTGATATAATTAATATAAACGGCGTAATATTTTTTTATATTGCAGAAAAAAATATTAAAATATGGATTTTTTTGGGGGGGGGGGTGGGTCATCATGGATTCTTGCACCGGGCCCTGAGGTTTCTAGTTACGCCTCTGAGTAGCGGGATTAGGTGTGAGCCGGATTGTGTTTATTGTGTGTATAATGGCAATAAAGAGCTTCTTGTATGAAATCCTCACACAGGCCGTGACTTCCAGCGTCTGCTCTTAGGATAGGAAGAAGCTCACGGCTCTCACTAAATGCGCTGATTCTTAGCGGATCCTGCAGGATTCATGAGATCTCACAACTCAGATCTAGGTTTAGCAGAGAGTTTCAGTGAATGTGACCCAGGGATCTGTTTCCTGCAGAGTCACAGCTCAAACACACAATACCAGATATTCCACGTCTCATAAAAGGAGGGTTTCACCTCACCACGAGGCACTGTTTAGTGAATAAACCCCTACACAGACAGAGGGAGAACTCAAATCAGGAACCTACAGGGTTAACAGTCAGTCCCATGATGCAAAGTGTCCAAGCACTGTGTGTGTGGAATGTGGTAAAACACGCCCACTGACTCCTGATAGGAGAAAAGTTAGTTTCATTTCTCATTCTGCTTCCAGCGATGGCGTCTGCTGATCTGAGAGACGAGCTGACCTGCTCCATCTGCCTGAACATTTATACATATCCTGTGACCCTGCCATGTGGACACAGCTTCTGCAGGACCTGCATTGGGGATGTGCTGGACACACAGGAGGGATCTGGAGTCTATAAGTGTCCTGAGTGCAGAGCAGAGTCTCAGGAGCGTCCGGCTCTGGTGAAGAACAGGAAACTGCGGAACATCGCAGAGAATATCCGATCTACTCACCCAGAGCAGGAAGAGGCCATGATCCCCTGTACTTACTGTGACTCTCCGGTACCGGCTGCTAAAACATGTCTACATTGTGAAGCTTCTCTGTGTGAAAAACACTTAAAGAAACACAGCAAGTCAGCAGAACACGTCTTAACTGAACCCACCACTTCACTGGAGAACAGGAAATGCTCCGTCCACAAGAAGGTCCTGGAGTATTACTGCTGTGACGCGGCCTGTATCTGTGTGTATGTGTGGCCGGAGAGCCAGGGGACACCAGGTGGAGACTCTGAATGAGGCCTCTGAGAAGAAGAAGGAGAAAGCTGAGGAATATTCTGCAGAAACTGACCTCACAGAGAGAGGAGGCCGAGAAAAGTGTCCAGAACCTGGAGGAGCTCAAGAGACAAGTGCAAGGAAAAGCAGCCGGGGTAACAGAGCGAGTCACTGCCCTGATTAGGGACATCAGGAAACAGCTGGAAGCCCTGGAGAAGCGAGTCCTGAGTGAGATCTCCCGGCAGGAAGAGCAGGTCTCACTCCGAGTCTCAGATCTAATCCGGCAGCTGGAAATAAAGAAGGAGGAGCTGTCCAGGAAGATGGGCGACATCAAGGAGCTGTGTGACATGACCGACCCAGTAACTGTCTTACAAAGACGGGAATCAGACAGAGACGACTATTGTGACACTGAGGAGGACACAGAGAGATGTGATATAAAGGACCATGATGCAGGAGATCTGGATGTGGGTCTGATCTCAGTGACCTTACACTCAGGCCTAGCTGGGATTGTGACCGGAATAACGAGACGGCGCCGTGTACCGGAGGCTTCAGACATGTTACTGGATGTAAACACGGCTTCAGACATGTTACTGGATGTAAACACGGCTTCAGACATGTTACTGGATGTAAACACGGCTTCAGACATGTTACTGGATGTAAACACGGCTTCAGACATGTTACTGGATGTAACCACGGCTTCACACATGTTACTGGATGTAAACACAGCTTCAGACATGTTACTGGTTGTAAACACGGCTTCAGACATGTTACTGGATGTAAACACGGCTTCACACATGTTACTGGATGTAAACACGGCTTCACACATGTTACTGGATGTAAACACGGCTTCAGACATGTTACTGGATGTAAACACGGCTTCAGACATGTTACTGGATGTAAACACGGCTTCAGACATGTTACTGGATGTAAACACGGCTTCAGACATGTTACTGGATGTAAACACGGCTTATAATGATGTTTCTGTATCAGAGGATTTGAAAACTGTTTCCTGGTCAGGAATAAATCAGAGACGCCCAGAAACACCAGAGAGATTTCAGGATTCGCCTCAGGTTTTAAGCTCCAGGAGTTTCTCCTCAGGGCGACATTACTGGGAAGTGGAGGGCAGTGAATCAGGGGTGGAGGGTCGGGATGACCTATCCCAGTATAGAGAGGAGGGGAGGAAAGCAGTCATGGATTGGAGAAAATAACAAGTCATGGTGTTTGGAGAAGATTTATAATAAAATGTATTATATGAGACATGACAGTATTGAGATCCAGTTCCCTCACTCCTCTTCCTGTTGTAGATTAGGGATATTCCTGGACTATGAGGTCGGACGTTTGTCCTTTTATGAGCTGTGTGACCCGATCAGACACTTACACACCTTCACTGCCGCCTTCACCGAGCCGCTCCATGCTGGATTCTGGGTATATGGGGGTAATTGCTGGGTGAGAATTTGAGGAATTTTGGGATTTTGTGTCAGTTAAAATGATTTCTAGGAGTGAAAACTCTTTAACCCATAGAATGCCTTGCTGGGTTTAGCTAATAATCCCATATTAAGAATAATTGTATAAAAAGAAAGGAATGCTTGTGCAGAAACATGATGGGATCCCCCTCTGATAATGGGCCGAGCAGGACATGAGATCCACCAACTGGCTCAAACATTACTGGAAAATCCCATTCTTAATATTCCTCTTAATGGAAAGTTTCTGGATCAGGTTGTGCAGATGTAAATGCTATTTCCCTGTGATTGCCGATTGGCTGAATGTTTAACCCCCTGATCGCTGGCTATTAAGCTGATCCTTTGAGATCTCGTGGCTTTGCTCCTGATTTATACTGATTGATTGATCATAGAACTGATACTCGCTGATAGATTTGTAATCAATAAATCTGATTTCTATTTCACACAAACGCCGCGTAAAGAATGACTTGTCTGTGTCCGTTCCCTCCAATCAGTGATGAGTATTTATATGCACAGGGGGGGGGCTCCGGGTACTCGGGTATCATTAATACATGTTACTCCCTGAGGTCACATGATGCACGTGGTTTAATATACAGGCTGGAGGTCACCCAGGGGTTAAATAACAGAAAATCCAAAGCTAAAAGCAGGAGAAATACTCGGGGACAATTCCATGTATGTGACACAAAACAGGGGTATGGAGAGATGTGGTCGGGCAGAGATCGGGGCTGGCAGCGCAGGTTCAGAGTCGCTTGTAGACGCAGGAGAATCAAATCCCAAATAAGTATCAAATGCCAATACTCAGTGTACACAGAGAAATGACGAGTGAGGCTGGAAGCAGCTATATAAAGAATATAAGGCCACACGGCGCTATATAAATATCTGCTTCATGCGGATAAGATAGGTGACTTTATGCGGGAAACAATGTTTAAGCAATGCGCAGATATTCCTGCAAAGTGCTGTGTGATTGGAAAGTCTGCTGTTACTTTGCACGTGATATAAAGTTATACATACAATGTGCACAGATCCAGATTAAAAACCTTATTAATGACAAATAGCAATTTAAATCATATTCTCTGGGCTCTGTCGCCACCTAGTGTCTAGAAATCATCATGACCACAACACCATGAAACGTGTTGAGATTCTAGGGGCCCTATTACAATCTTCGCGCAAACGTTTGCGCCGGTGTTCCGTCGAGGATTGCCTGATCGTCGAATAATGCCTGGGCCGCTCTGCGCATGCTCCTGGTGCACCTACGTCGAAGAAGCTGTCAATCAAGCGGCCGATCAGCTGGCTTCCGTGATGTAGGTGCATTCGGACATGAGCGTCGGATCAATCGGACACGAGCGCCCGATCCTGCAAGCCCCGCTATGCGCAAAGCGGCCACGAGCGGCAGATCCCAAGGGCGACACTGCGCATGGAAGCACGAGGTGCACTGTGCTTAATGTTTTTACGCTCATCGCGCCGGAGGCTGGGAATGTTTATGTCTCGTCTCCAATTAAAAATAAATAATAAAGTTTTTTTACATTTGAAAATCGTTCGTTGTGATAAAATAAACATGTAAAGGCAGTATGTTTGTGCGCACGCCGCTGACACACAATATGACTGGCTAAGAGATTTTTTTTTTTATATTTAAGGTTTTTTTATTTTGAAATAGAGTCAGCAATTACAAACAAATAAAATGGCCACGCAGGGTCAAAGCGAGTCAACTGAGAGTATAATAAAATGGCCACGCAGGGCCAAAGCGAGTCATCTGAGAGTATAATAAAATGGCCACGCAGGGCCAAAGCGAGTCATCTGAGAGTATAATAAAATGGCCACGCAGGGCCAAAGCGAGTCATCTGAGAGTATAATAAAATGGCCACGCAGGGCCAAAGCGAGTCATCTGAGAGTATAATAAAATGGCCACGCAGGGCCAAAGCGA
>RXON01001154.1:0-26140 GCA_009667805.1 Leptobrachium leishanense | reverse complement strand
GTTCCTCAGGAATCCACCGGTTACTCCCCCTTTGAGCTGCTATATGGGCGCCAGGTGAGAGGACCCTTGGACCTGGTTAGGGCTCAGTGGGAGGGGTTACGGAGGAAGATGGGGTTCCTGTGTTGGGTTATGTCCTGAAGCTCCGGGAGCGCTTGGCAGAACTCGCGGGGTTCGTACAGGAGAACATGGAGACGGCCCAGGCTCAGCAGAAGGCGTGGTACGACCGCGCTGCTTGCAGTCGCTCGTTCCTGGTGGGGCAGAAGGTTCTGGTGCTGAAGCCACAGCGGCAGAACAAGCTGCAGGCGGCCTGGCAAGGTCCCTACAAGGTGGTAACCCAACTGGGGGATACCACCTATGTGGTTGTTAGCTGCGCAGACACCAGAATCCAGCGGACGTTCCACGTCAATATGCTGAAGGCCTACCATGAGCGGCCAGAGACGGTGGACGCCATATGCTCGCCGGCTGCCGAGGAGACGGAACTATTCCCGTTGGTAGAACTTCCGGGGGTAGCCAAGCAGCCTTCCGGGGTGGATCAGGTGCAGCTGGGGGAGGAGTTAGGGCCCGAAAAGCAGGCGCAGGCGCGGCAGCTGCTTCACGATTACCCGGGGGTTTTCTCGGCTCTTCCGGGATACACTGACCAGGCCATCCATCAAGTGGACACGCCCGGTCAGAGACCCCTTCGGCAACCGCATACCGGCTCCCGGAAGCGGTCCGCGAGTCCATGCGGGCCGAGATCCGGGAGATGTTGGAGCTGGGGTCATTGAGCCGTCGGCCAGCCCTGGGCGTCGCCCGTGGTCCTGGTGCCCAAGAAGGACGGTACCACCAGGTTCTGCGTCGACTATCGGCGGATAAACGACTGTACCATTACAGACGCTTATCCCATGCCCCGAGTCGACGAGTTGCTAAACCAGATCTCCCGGGGTCATTTTCTGACCACGGTCGATCTGTGCAAGGGGTATTGGCAGATTCCCCTTGCCGAGGAGGCGACCCCGAAGTCGGCCTTCATCACCCCATTCAGCTTGTACCAATTTCGAGTCATGCCGTTCGGGATGAAGAACGCCCCTGCTACCTTCCAGCGGTTAATCGATCGCCTCCTCGATGGCCTCCAGGGGTTCGCTTGCGCATACCTGGATGACATAGCCATCTATAGCCAGACCTGGGAGGAACACCTGGACCATGTAGGGACAGTCTTGGGCCGGATTAGAGACGCCAACCTGACCCTGAAGCCGGAGAAGTGTAAAGTGGGGATGGCCGAAGTACAGTACCTGGGCCACCGGGTGGGGTGCGGGATACAACGGCCAGAGCCCGCCAAGATAGAAGCCATCCTAGACTGGCCCACCCCTGTGACCAAGACCCAGGTCCTCGCCTTCCTGGGCACCGCGGGGTACTACCGGAAATTCGTACCCCATTACAGTGACCTGGCCAAACCCCTGACTGACTTGACGAAGAAATCCCTACCCCGCCAAGTCCTGTGGTCCCCGGAGTGCGAAGCAGGCCTTCCAGCAACTGAAGGCCGCCCTGACCCAAGCTCCCCTGCTAGCAGCTCCCAACTATAACAAACGTTTTGTTGTCCATACAGACGCGTCCATGTTCGGACTGGGAGCTGTCCTAAGCCAAGTGGGGGACGACGGGGGGATCCCGGTGGCGTTCATCAGTCGGAAGCTGTTGCCACGGGAGGTGGGGTATGCTGCGGTGGAGAAGGAGTGCCTGGCCTTGGTCTGGGCCCTACGGAAGCTCCAACCCTATGTCTACGGTCGGTCCTTCACCGTGATGACCGACCATAACCCCATGGTGTGGCTCAACCGCGTGGCGGGGGAAAATGGTCGCCTGTTACGGTGGAGCCTGGCTCTCCAACCCTTCAACTTCACCATTCAGTACCGGCCCGGGTCGCAAAATGGTAATGCAGATGGTTTATCGCGGCAGTCGGCCCGGGAACCAGGGGATTGGGGAGCCCCGACTACCCCGGTATGACCCGTTGGGGTCCAGCCGGGTGCGTCGGATCTTGGGGAGGGGGAGGAATGTCACGGAATGGCCCAACACCCTCAGCCAGGGGAGGTGCACCGTGACATGTACATGGCCAGAGACACTTAGGTGCTGTGGGACCCACGGAGTTTTACGTACTTTTTATTTAGATGTGGATTGTGTGTGGTGTAATAAAGTGTCCCCGTTGGTATTGTGAAACGTATTTTCCTTTGTCTGCCTTGCCCGCCGCCATTTTCCGATCACCTCGTGGTCCCGTTTAGAAAATTCGAATCGGAAAATGGCCGATTCGGACCATCCGGTCCAATCGGCGACTCCCCGATCCGTAACGACCAATGGGTCCTGTGAGGGCGGGCAGGGATTCCCATTGTATTCATAAGCGTGTAAAGTTGATAAATGTCTGAGATGTGAATAATAAATTCAGATTTACCAGTGCATCCAGCCTCGCCTGATGACTTTTATTCTCCGCCACGTTATATTGTCTGAGCACCCCGCGCGGTCTCAGGGAGTGGTGTCTAGCTTAAATTCCGAGAAGCAGACCGAGGTGAGATCCGAACCGAACCGAACGCCCTGTGCCTGCATTTCGCATCAGGACAGGGGCGCAGCGTATGACCGCCGGTTCTAAGAACACTCGACCGGGATCCGAACCGAAGGCGCGGACCGCGTACCGCGCTTCGGTATACCCCATGAGGAGCGATCCGATCCGAGGAATCACCCGATCCTGTAAATCCGAATATTCAACAGATCCGAATATCCAACAGATCCGAAAAGTCCTCCATTGAAAGATCCGAATATCTCCCCGCGGCAGATCCGATCTCCGCATTCGGCCGGCCGCTCCACAGACGTCCCCATACCCACCAGGTCAGTGAACCAGCTGCTCGGGACGCTGAGTACCGTGGTGCTCAGTGGTCGGGCTGGTTCGACTCAGGGGTCCCCTCCACCGCCCGCATAACCCTTCCCCAGGGTCACTCCATGCCGCATGAGACGCCGAGTGCGCGTCACTCGGTAGTCGGGCCAGCGGTAAGCGCCGGGGGCACGCAGATAGAGCACACCCGCAGGCGGACAACATCCCATTCCGTCATAATGGGGCTCTGTGCTGGAGCTTGTTCATCCAGCACGCTTCCAGAAAGCTGCTTGTATGAGGTCTGTCTGCTCCACCACCAACAACTCTCCCTCTTCCTCCTTCTGTGTCTCTGGCAAAGTGGCAGTTAAACCGACGCCTGACAGGGTCTTCGCGATGGCTCAAGCAAAAAGAAGCCATACTGTGCTTAAGCTGGTTTGTTTAGGGGACAGGAGCCACACCGGGCCAGAAATTCTGTCAGCTGTGCAGGGCCAGGTGCAGAGATGGTTAACACCATGCCAGCTTCAGCTGGGATTGATCGTCTGTGATAATGGCAGCAACCTTCTCTCCGCCCTATGCAAGGGTAAATTGACGGATGTACCATGCCTAGCACACGTCCTAAATCTAGTGGTATAGCATTTCCTAACCAAGTACCCAGGGCTTCCAGAGCTTCTCAGCCAGGCCAGAAAAGTCTGCAGCTACTTCAGATGGTCATTCCCAGCAAGCGTTTGCCTGGCAGAAATTCAAAGAGAATTCCACCTTCCCACAAACCGTCTGATCTGTGACATGCCCACCAGGTAGAACTCGACATTAGCAATCCTGCAATGTCTGCACAAGCAGCAGAGGGCCATCAACGAGTACCTGTGTGAGTATGGCACAAGGACAGGTTCAGGTCAACTTGGTTTTCCCCCGCCCCCACCAGTGGCTGATGTTCAAGGATGCATGCACTGTACTGTCACCATTTGAGGAGACAACGAGGATGGTGAGAAGGGACAGTGCATGCATCAGTGACACAATTCCTTTAGTGTTCCTGCTGGAGCACACTCTGCTGGGAATTATAGATGTGGCTCTAGAGGCAGAGCAACGGGAGGAAGAGGAGGCCTTCCCTAGCTCTCAAGGCCCCAGTCTTTCCGCAGACAGCAGTCCAGCAGGTCCTACTCATATCAGACAAGAGGAGGATGAGGAGGAGGAGGAGGTGGAATATTTAAGTAGTGGGGGCATTGAAGGTGGGGATTCCTCAAGGGAGGGTTTCGTGTGCCCAGAAACACAAGGGCTAGTGTGTGGCTGGGAGGAGGAAGTGCACGATGGTGTCATCCTCATTGACCAGGAAGACTCGGAAGCTAATGCCACCTCCAACCTACGCTACATGGGCTCCCTAATAATGCAAAGCCTGCTAAAGGACCCCAGGATTCGTGCTATCAAGGAGAGGGATCATTACTGGTTGGCAACCCTTCTTGATCCACGATACAAGGGTAAAGTTGCAGAGCTCATCCTGCCCGCACAGAGGGAGCACAGGATGAAAAAACTTGAGGACGCTCTAAAGCGACACCTGTGTAACACCTTTCCAGGCACCGGTAGGTTACCAAGTGCTGACACAGGTGCTTCTGAGGCTGCGGATGATCAGAGGAATAGTGGTGAAGGCCAGGGCCGCTTGACTGATGCATTTTTAAATTTTTTTAGTCCATGACGCCAGGGACATCAAATGTAGGCACCCATTGCCAGTGTCTTCCCCATATGGTGCAGAACTACCTAGGGGCAAGGGCAGACCTGGATACCTTTCCAGCAGATGATCCACTGGTTTACTGGTTGTTGAGATTGGATCACTGGCCAGAACTTAGCCAATATGCTATGCAGCTACTAGGTTGTCCTTCATCTAGCATGCTTTCTGAAAGGACATTCAGTGCCGCTGGAGGTTTTGTCACAGACAAAAGAGTGCGTCTGTCCACCGACTCTGTAGACTGGCTGACATTCATAAAAATGAATCAGTCCTGGATCAGCAGCTATCAATCCCCTGATGCTGATGTAACGGAATAGATCGGGGATGCCTTCTGCATTCACAAAACCTCCAGCAGTGAACTCTTCCACAATACCACAAAAGGGTTACAGTGTGAATGCACTTGCTGCCATGAAAGGCACAATATTTGGCTGCAATGACGCCTGTGCCAGATTTATAACATTTTATGTTTTTTGAACCGCAGGGTCCAACCCTGCACTCTTCCACAATACCACAGAGGTGTTACTGTATGATAGTACTTGCTGGAGTGGCACCAAAAGCACAATATCTGGGTGCACTGACGCCTTTACCTGAATCATATCTTTTTAATATAGGACCACATGGTCCACCCTTGCATTCTTCCACAATACTACAGAGGGGTTACTGTATGATTGTACTTGCTGGCCTGGCAGGCTTGCACCAAAGGCAGAATATCTGGGTGCACTGACGCCTTGACCAGAATCATATCTTTTTAATATAGGACCGCAAGGTTCACCCCTGCATTCTTCCACAATACTACAGAGGGGTTACTGTATGATGATACTTGCTGGCCTGGCAGTCTTGCACCAAAGGCACAATATCTGGGTGCACTGACGCCTTGACCAGAATCATATCTTTTTAATATAGGACCGCAAGGTTCACCCCTGCATTCTTCCACAATACCACAGAGGGGTTACTGTATGATGATACTTGCTGGCCTGGCAGTCTTGCACCAAAGGCAGAATATCTGGGTGCACTGACGCCTTGACCAGAATCATATCTTTTTAATATAGGACCGCAAGGTTCACCCCTGCATTCTTCCACAATACCACAGAGGGGTTACTGTATGATAGTACTTGCAGGCCTGGCACCAAAAGCACAATATCTGGGTGCACTGCCACTGACACCTGTATCAGATTCATATCCTCAGAGGGGTTACGGTGTGACGACACTGTTGGGGACGCTAAAGGACCAATTTTGAAGCACCTATTGTTACTTTCATCCAAAGCCTGCATAAGTTTCACAATAATTTAGGCAAAAAAATCACTAAACTTTTTCTGCGTGTCTGAAAATGTCTCCTCTTTTCATACAGACTGCCACCCCAAGCAGTTGTTTATGGATAGATTAAAGGAAAAGCATTTACCGTCATTTGATACGTCATTTTTTTTTGTTTTTAAGTGTTTCTATACATCCTAGAAATCCGCCACTTCACGGGCAGGTCATGGGGACCTCCTAGGCACGATATTTGAAGGAATTTTTTGTTTTTATTTTTAACCCTTATTTTATGGAAACTCACTGTCCCTTTAAAAACGTTTTCTTTTTAAAGTTTTTGACCTTGTTTCCTGTCCCCCAGGGCACTACCCGGACCCCCATACACCTTTTATGGCAAATATCTAGCATATATGCCCTCTTGGACCAAATTTTGAGCCCCTTTGACTTGCATTGAGTTCGAGTTCGGGTTCGGACCCGAACATATCGAAAGTTCGGGTTCGGGCCCGAACTGAACTCGGGGGGTGTTCGGCTATCCTTACTCATACACACTGCACATTGCTGTGAGTTTTATTGCTGTGGCACTATGTTACACTTATACACACAGCACATTACTGTGAGTTTTATTGCTGTGGAGCTCTGTGATACGCTCATGCACACTGCATATTACTGTGAGTTTTATTGCTGTGGAGCTCTATGATACACTCATACACACCGCACATTACTGTGAGATTTATTTCTGTGGAGCTCTGTGATATGCTCCTACACACCGCACATTATTGTGAGTTTTATTGCTGTGTAGCTATGTGATACTCATATACACACACCGAATGAAGATTCTGAACACTCCCCACAAAGATGCATGGGGTTGGGGGGGGGGGTGGGAGAAATGCATCTTGACTGTGTAGACGAAAAATCCTGGCATAGTCCCTGACTACTTGACCTCTTTACTTAATGCTCAATTACTTAGCCCCTCTTTGTTTTCTCAATTTTGTGCCCCAATTGCACCTTGTACAATAAACCCATGAATTAAAAAAAAAGTGACTGGAC
Source organism: Leptobrachium leishanense (assembly GCA_009667805.1). Lineage (NCBI taxonomy): Eukaryota > Metazoa > Chordata > Amphibia > Anura > Megophryidae > Leptobrachium > Leptobrachium leishanense. The sequence continues at coordinate 19,307 of RXON01001154.1, read as the reverse complement.
TGCATTTAAATATTTGAGAAAGTTGTGCCCTTTATCTCCTAGATCTTCAATGTGGCTGGTCAGCTGAAAGCGACAGAAGCTGATTTTTTGGAGGTAAAGTAAAATCAAGTAGGGTTTTTGGGAAGCAATTTAAGACTTTTCAGCTGGAATGTTACCAATTTAACTGCTGTGTTTTCAGATGTGTCTGTACATGACCGAGAACAGTGGAGGAAAACTCTTTCAGGTAAGATATTTAATACACTTTGCTTGGCCATGCAATTTGAAGGTTATACAGCAAGCTCTTTTTTTTAAATTAAATATACAGGTGAAACGCGAAACATTAGAATATCCTGAAAAAGTTCATTTATTTCAGTAACGCAACTTAAAAGGTGAAACTAATATGAGATAGTTCAAGCCGTGATTTGTCATAATTGTGATGATCATCAGGGTTATTGAAAGAGAATCGAAAAGTCACCGCACGTTCGGTGACTTTTCATTCTCTTCAATTCGTTCCGATTTGGCAATCCCATTTCAGCGACCCTGCCGTGTACTCAGCAAGCACCACAGGGCCGCCATAATGCAGGGAAAAGTCGCCGCAAACCCACCGAAAACTCACCGCAAAACGAGGGCGAACGCACACTGAAACCCGCAAAAACATCTGGATTAATCCGCCGAAGACGTCGGAGAAACCCGAGCAGGAGCCGATCACAGCGCAGAGCAGCCGCCGGAAAAAGCCGACACCGTAGACGAATGGAGTGAAAAAAAAAAACAGTACTCTTGGCAGCAGTCTTTGGGGGCTCCCATTTGGCGCACTTCAGGGACTTTGCAGTCACTGGAATCACCGAAGTGTACCGAACGAAAAAGTTCCGAAATTTCACTGAAATTTTGGCGCTGTCTGAATAACCCTCATACTCCGCATACTTTCTGCATTTTTACATAACTGACCATGAGGTCTTGATTTACATAGTGCTTATGACTTCTTGAAAGCTTCTTGTTTCTCACACATCTTGAAATATTACTTGTTTCCTGTAGAATATTGCATTTCTGTTGACGTGTATTACCTCTTCTCAGCCGCTTTTGAAATCGATTGAATGTCACAGTTCTTCCCTATCAGGGTTATTCAAAGAGATCCGAATTGCTTGTGAAAAGTAACCGAACGCTGAAATTCAGCGTTCGGTTACCTTTCCTGGCCATTTGGCTATCCAGAGAGCAGGCAGTTTGCCAAATGCTGGCGAATTGCCTGCAAATATGGTGCCTGTTCGTTGCCTGTTTGAGGGCAGTAAAATCCCCATAGAGAAGCAATGCTTCGTCTATTCAGAGAACACAAAACCAGCAGTGAAAAGTTACCGAATTGCCCTGCTATTCGGTGGTTTCATTCGACAGGTTTATTCAGGTGAATCCCATAGGCTTCAGAGTTAAAAATATTCCCGTTTTAATGCAATATCTAAAAAACCATTGATTATAATATTCTGCAGTAAAAAGTCTCTTTATTTATAGAATTTGTAGGATCTATTAGAAATTTTTCGGTATTTTTTTTGAAAAAAAAATTCCGATTTTTTTTTTTTTTTTTTAATTTAAATCGTTTTTTCTTTTTTCTGTAACAGACCTTTTTATTATCATTCATTGGACCTGATATGTACATTTCAGACATTTTCGTTCTGTAGTTTCTTTGCAAACAGCGTTTCACTTTCAAACATCAAAGCGTAACGTTTTTGTTTCTCACTCCATTCGTCTGCGGTGTCAGGTTTTTCCGGTGGCTGCTCTGCGCTGTGTTCGCCTGGGTTTTGCGGTGAGTGTTTGCCGGGTTTGCGGCAGCTTTTCCCTGCACTACGGCGGCCCTGTGGTGCTTGCTGAATACACCGCAGGGTCGCCGAAATGGGATCGCCAAATCGTACCGAATTGAAGAGAACTCTGAACGTGCGGTGACTTTTCGTTTCTCTTTGAATAACCCTGTATATTTTTTTTCAGGACATTCTGATTCGAGACTGGCATGACTACAAAAAATGCACCAAAAAAGATGCCGAGGCTTACATTCGCAAAGAAATCAAGGTCTTAATAATGTCACTCACTACTTGTTGGTATGGACAGGGGTTTGACAGCAAAACGGTTTACTAATGAAATGACATGCGAAAAATGTAATCTCAAAAAAGGCCCCAGAGCAAAATAAAATGACTTAATTCGGACACTGCCAAAAACAACACTTCAGGCAGGGCCGGATTAACATAGGGGAAGATGGAGCAGCAGCTCCAGGCCCATGCCCCAGAATAGGCCCAGAGAAAAAATAACAATGTCTGCATTGATGGACATTTGGACCCCATTATCTACAATACCATAGCAGCTACACGGTCATGTGAAGTATCAATGGAAAGGCCAGAGCATGGCCTTTCCAATGATACCAAACATGACCAGGTTTTATGTAACAATAAAAATAAATAATAAATATTTCTTTATTTTTTCTTTCTAACACAGCAATGCTTTCCACTTTTCAATTACAAAGTGAACAATGATGCTGCACTAATTCACCATCTCAAGTGTGGAGGTGATGGCACGATCCGTTATTACAAATTGTTACACCAAAACCTAAAATGCCGCACTGCAGCAAAGTGTACTGGGGGGGACTTTGATCCCTACGTCACTAATCTTTACACCTCACAAGGCGAATGGAGGTGTCATTGGACAGGTCAGCGTCTGACCTTTGTGTGAATACCAAACATGACCATGTAAAATCTAAAAGAAAGAAAACCAAAAAAACTTTTTATGTACTTATTTTCAGTTCCAATGCAATGGCATCGTCTATTTGTCACGTATAAAATGAGCAATACCACTGCCATTACTCACCTTCTCCTTTCCCACGCTGGGAGCAAGGTCAGTGTTTTATACAGTCATATTATTTATAAAACACCTTCCTCCAAAACACAAGAGAAATATTTCATTTTTTTGGTTAAAATTGTATATTTTCTCAGAAAAATGCAGTAACAGGATCCCATTTCAATTTTTTTTAACAAGAATGTCCTATAGCAGGGCTCAAAATTTCAAGTCCCAAGCTACTAGCCAGGCCTTAAGAGTTACTCACCACTAGTTGCCCCACCTAACCCTTATCCTGCCCTGCATCTGCATTTCCACTCGCCCTCATGTAATTTCCACTCGCCAAATGCGAGTAGGCGAGTGGAAATTTTGAGGCCTGTCCTATAGAATATATAACCACAAAGGTTTGGATGATAAAATATGAAAAAATAATTTTACACGCTGTAAATTATTGAAATCTGAATGTAAATTTCCTCACACAGTATCTGCCTGGTTAGATATATCCGTATCTGCACTATTAAATAACCTAAAATATGTTTTCATTTCTCTAAATTCCAAAAAAAGCCACCAAAATATTCAGCTCCAGGCCCATAGAGATCTTAATCCAGCCCTGACTTCAGGTCATTTTCTTGGGAGCAATCCGAAATATTTCAGGTGGAATTGTGTCAGAGGAAATATTTTAAATTATTTTGGATGGAATCGTGTGGTTGGGGGAGCAATCGAAAATATTTAAGGTGGAATTGCATCGGATGACGGGTCAGAATCTTGTGCCTAAAATCAAAGCAACAATGGAGCAGAATGTTAGGGTTAACCCTAACCCTAAATGTAAGCCACACCCTAAAAGAATAACAAGTATTAACCTATCCCTAATTTGTAACACTAGCTCCAACCTACGCCAAACCTGTATTTCTAACCCTAACCCTAATTGCGGTTAGGTCGAAACGTTGTCTTATCTAGTAGTGATGGAATAAAGCCATTGAAAGAATACAGCCATATGCTGAAATTAGTTATGCGGTACAAATTTTTAAGCAACACCATAACCGTAGAAATCAATTTAGAGGTAGTAGAACATTTTCGGCTGTAAACAAATTCTTAGGCCCACGTCATTCCTGTAGGATATTGAGTAAAACCCACATGTCCCCACATACAATCACAAACATTTTTACTGATGTTTATACTATACCCAAAATATACACAGAAAATTACAATCTTCAGACACAAATATATATATATATATATATATATATATATGTTTGCACAATAATCAATGTGGAAACAACTAAAATAAAGCATGGGTGCATTTACATATTACATACACATACATATATGCAATAGCCCAGTGGCGTCACTAGGGTTGGTGTCACCCGGTGCGGTAACTCATGGTGTCACCCCCCCCCCCGAGTTTTACGGGTTTTTTTTTTTTACTACTCTTACTCATAAATCAGTACTCCCATATAACACTGAATGCTCATAATACACGGCGCACATTACTGTGAGGTTTATTGCTGTGGAGCTCTCTCATATACTCACACACAAATTTTGGTGAACTGCCAGCAAGTACGGTTTCTTAGTATCTAACAGGCATTTTTAAAAAAAAAATCAATTTTTTTTTCTTTATAATAGTGTTTTTTTCTGTAACAGCCCTTTTTATTATCATTCAGAGGATCTTATGTGTTAATTCCAGACATTTTCGTTCAGTAGTTTTTTTGAAAACAGCTGATGACGGGTTCGCGGTGGCATTCGGTGGCTGATTCCCTGCATTTCAGGGACCCTGCGGTGAATTCACCTGGGAAATTTGATTCTCCAAAGTGCCTGCGTCATTTCAGTGCTCTATGAATATCCCCTTTAGGCTGGGGTCAGACCAGCGCACTTTTAATGTGCGTTCTGGCGCACATAATTACGGCCGCACTAGCAGCAGATGACGGGCAATGACGGCCAATATACAATGTACGGCCGCACAAAAGTCCGGCCGTGCAATGCAAGTGGAATTTGAACACATTTTTTTGAGAATGCTGAACCGCTAGTACTAACGTACTGAGTGCGCAGCTGCGGCATAGCGGCGTGTTTGTGTGATTAGGAGATATCAGACGCTGCTAATGTCCAGCCTACATAACGTCCAGACGCAGAAAGAGTTTTATTGACGATCCGTACAAAGTCACGCCCGAAAATGCGCGTCGTCTGACCGTTTTTGTGCATTCCGTGAAAAAATACGTCAATGCGTTCGGACGCACTTTTTCACGTTCGCGGGGAAAAATGCTTTCGTCTGACCCTAGCCTTAGTGGTGATTTTTTTGCTGTCCCCTGGAAAGTGCCAGCCTAGGCCTTGCCTACCCAGGACATACTTGAAAATGAGAGAATTTTCAATGTATCCTTCCAGGTAAAATAGATTTGCGAGAAAAAATTTTTTTTATTTTTTTTTAGGGGTGTCACCCTAGGGGGTGGTGCCACCCGGTGCGGGCTGCACCCCCGCCCCCCTAGCGACGCTAGTGCAATAGCCCCAATGGTGACCTGTTCCCTTCTCACCCTCAGACAATTGTAAATTTAAGGGGTTATTCAGAGAGCCGAATTGGCTTCGAAATTGCACCGAACAGTGAATTTCCCCGTACGGTTCAATTTCGTGGCCATTCGGCTATTCAAAAGCAGGCAGTTCACCAAATATTGCCAGCGAAATACAGTGCTGTTCGACTGTAGTGAAATCCCCATAGAGAAGTAATGGTTAATCTATTCAGAGAACATTGAACAGAAGAGAAATGTCAGTGAAATGCCCTGATGTTCAGTGTTTTCTTTCGGCAGGTTTAATCAGGCGAATCCCATAAATTAAAGCGCATCGAAAGTACAATTTTGGTGCTCTTTGAGTAACCCTGTTAGTCAAAATTTTTTGTGATTACATGAGCTGACATGTGCAAATCATGTAGACCGTTTTGTCTTCAACTTGATAATTACTTAATTTACGTTTCACCTTTAAATTTAATTATAATATAATTAATCTTATAAATAATTAGACTATTATTGAGCAGTCTCTCGCACTACTATTTCTCTAAATATTAGCCTTTTATTACCTTGTATTTAATTTAAAAAAATCCTTTGCGGCTGGTATTTTTCCGATTATTAAAAAGTGTAATTATCACTTCTGTATACAAATATGTAGCACATTTATAACGGCAAAAAAGTTCTCATTTATGGAGGGGGAAAAATCTCTAATCTAATATACAGTGCATAATAATGACTTAGAAATGTCCCACTGACAAGTAATGGCACACATCCCAAAACTGACAAATATTGTCATTACAGGGTCACTTTTAATGAAAAATAGAGGTTCCTCTTTTTTTTTTTTTTATCCATGAGTAATTGGGTAGATGCTGCTGAGAGCCTCTGCCCAATTAATATTTTATTTTGGGTGAATGTACTCACGTTTTGTGTTTCGTCGTGCGCAGCTCCTCCTCGTCGGCTCTGGGATTCCCGAATCAGGAAGTCCCTGAAGCTTTTCTGTGCAATTTGCGCTCCTACACAACTTGTGTGCCTTAGGAGCTGCAAATTGTTCAGCGCTACAGGACTTGCAGACTTTACATGCGCAAGTTCATTAGCGCCTGTTTAAACCAATGGATCAGAGCTGTGTGCCCATGCGCGGAACCGATACGTTGGCTGCCTCTCTGAGACTGCTCGCCACAGCGGGTGGTCTCACAGAGGTTGATGTTGGCACGTTCGATCTTTGCGGCCAACGTCACTAGTGACCGATCTGATGACCAGCAACCAAGAAATTAAAAAATCCATGCTGCTGGTGATGCTGGGTGGGATGGAGGAAATTCCTCCACTTTACACAGCATTTTCACCAGAACAGGAGAGCTGGAGGGGGGGGGGTAGTCCTCTCATTCTGACCACTTTTAAACTCTACACTACCAAGTGATTTGCCAAAAAACATTGTCAGGAACCAGTGTTTTTTTTTTTATATTAATTAAACAGTAAGAAATATTTGGAGATATTCCCAGTTTTTTTTCTTACTGTAAATAACCTATTTGGCCAGTAGATGGCACCATCTACTGCGAAATTGAGCTACAGCTACAGCTCATTTTTTTTCCCCCTGTATCGGCGAGCAAGCGAAGCTTCATCTGTAGTTGCAGCCGCTTCGCATCGCTCAAGCTCCGCCTTCTGTCATGCCAATCCTCCAATGGCAGGAGAGATGAGGGCAGAGCTTAACGTGATGACACGTCATCATGTTAAGACCCGCCTTTGTCGTTGTGTTTATGAGTGGAGAGAGAGCGTGCCACTCGAGAGAGCGTGCCATTCGGCAGCACTCTGTCAGACCCAGCAGTACTTAATCATTTGTACTTAATTTGTTTTTTTTCATGACAGCGCCTTCAAGATAAAAACTTATACTCAAATGTGTTATCGGCTCTAAAGGACCGGCGTATTCACTGTTCCCTTCTGCCTCACCCGGGAAAACACATAACTGGAACGGGCGATGGAAAACTTGAAGGTAACAAATTTTAATCATTATTTAGCATTAAGACCTTGTAATACCTTACTTATCCAAACGGTAATTACCGTAGCGATGGGTTAACAAAAAAGTTAACCACAGCTATAAAATGGTGTTAACTGATTGTGCTTCTGCAGAATCATATATCACCAGCTAAACCCCCCCCCCCCGAATAAATCAGATACTCACCTCTAATCCAATGGCGAGAAGCGTGGCCCGATCTGCTGCTTCTGGCTGCCAGGAGCAGAGTTAGACTGAGGACAAGCAGTCCGCAGTCTCCCTCCACGAATCAATCCGTGATCTTACGAGAGCGAGATCACGAAGGGCTCACAGCACAGCAGCGCAACCCTCCATGGAGGCCTATAGACTCCAGGAGGTGATACTCGCAGAGGTGCAGAAGCGCTACCGCGAGTATCATCTAGGGCAGTGGTTCTCAACAGGTCAGGTTTTCCAGATATCTGAAGCACAGCATAGGTGATATGATTTGCTGCTCAGTGATTGCAGAATTCAGTTTGCATTTCCCAAAGGTGATCCTTAAAACTTGGCCTATTAGGGGTACTTGAGGACCGCGGTTGGGAACCACTGATCTAGAGTATCTCTGCATTCCGGTGCAGGTTGCTGAATTGGCGCCTGCCCTGGTATAGTGCGGTAAAATGGGGACGCTACAGGGAAACCTACAGGTGCAGGTTTTCCCCGTTAGCATCCCCATTTTAGTGCATATCAAGGAATAGGGCCTGTTAAGTTTACAACAGCTCTGATTAAGTTAGTACCATCCTTGGAATATTACCTCATTGTCTCGACCCTAGGGGCATTTCCATGACCTGTAGCACATTGATGATTGCTGCGACACCTGGGACATGTTCTGGAGACCACATGCAAATAAATTTTGTTTGCAAAAAAAAAAAGAAGATGCTTCCATTATTCTGGAAAATGTTAACTCGATCTTCTGTGTTTTTGATGAACGAGGTAACACAATCGTGGTAGTGAAGGGGTTAAATTGAACTCATATTTTATTGCTGAACCCAGACAAATTGCATATAATTTTTTTCAGCAGCCTCTTTTCAAATATATCATTACTATGTGTGCGTCTATGTCATTTCACATCACAGTGCTATAGCAAAGAATGTCAAGAAATGTGTAAATTTCTATTCAGATTTCTGTCATATACTTGTAAATTTATTTTTTGCACATTTATTTTTCTGCATTCTGTCACCCAAAGCTTTCTGGTTAAAGCAAAGAACCCCTGCATCTCCTCCCAGAGGCATTTACGGTTTAAAACTTTAATCCCCCTATGCTTTTAATCTCAGCACTGTTTTGGATCTGAGCTGTCACAAGACTGGTGGCAGGCTGATTGATTGAATGAGCAGCCAGCCAATCCAATGGCTTTCAATGTGAGACCATTGCGAGCCATTGGATAGATGAGGTTGTACAGTTCCTGCCTGGATTTTTGCCCAGTATGCAGATCGGCACATATTAAGCCATTTCACCCCGGGCAGGTAAAGCCCGGCAGGAAAGCTTTAATGCCTTAACGTTGCTTTATGGAGGAAAAACCCCAAAGGGTTAGTGTGTATGGCGCTGAAGAACGTATATATACAAAATATGTGCCAACTGCAGCTCACCAAATATAAGTGTATCCTTTACTCACACATTGAATAAACAAAAAAACACCTTTCGGCATATAGGAGCGCATATGGTGTTAAACAGTACAGAAAATTAATAAATAATCACTCGGAAGCAGCAAAGAAGTTATGTTCTACTTCATGAGTAATGTCCCAGAGTGGCTGTGGATAGCCATTTGTGGGAAAAAAGGAAGAAAATGAATCGCGCAATAAATACTGCACCAAGGAATTAAATATAGCATGAAATGTGGGAGTATCACTCACAAGAGTAGAGCCTTCAAGACTCCAGTTGTAAACGTCTGAACCTCTTTGGGGGGCTCCTCCCATCAAAACGACTTCAAAGTTTGGTTAGTCCAGATCGGGATGTGCAGATGGTATCTCGAGTGAAATGTACAGATATAGTACAGTCCTGTATTATGTAGCTATATATATAAAAATAAGGAAGAACACACTCACGTGTTTAAGAGCCTCCAATCCAGGTGGCTCAGTAAGAACACCTAGGACCTCTTTCAGTGTGAGGGGGTCCCACCTCGTCTCTCCCGATAAGGTTTTTATCTTGTCTGGTTGGAATATGTGCCCATGAAGTAATGCACCAACTATATCAGTGTTGTAGGTATTAAAAATTAAAACCTTTATTGCATAAAATAGGAGCAAAATACCGAGGTGCATTCGCCTACCGTCTGTAGGCTTTATCAATCGGATTAATGCTGCTTTAACGCTGGCCAGGGTGTACTAGTATGCCCCGCTAGCCGGCTGCTGTGGTGGGCCCTCCCTCGGCTTGCCCACGCAGTGGCCGCTAGTACGCGGGGCCGTAGAAGGCCCACTGAAGTCAGCTGGGCGTACTAGTATGCCACACGTCTTCAAGTCCCTCTCGCCACAGAGACAGCATAGTATGCCCTGCGGTGGGAAAGGGGTAATTGTCATTGAAGGGTCACAATGCCTATAAAGGGACACTCTACTCATGCTAAACACTTTATAGTTTTAAAGTGGTTACGATGTGAAGAGTGCCCCGCCTTCTAACCCTCCCAGTGGGTGGTGAAATCGTGAGGTGAATTGGGGGAGTGGTCTCAGAGAGGCAGCGTTCGATTGGATCTTCACTGGTGCTACGGAACTTGTGTACATAAAGTGCACAAGTCTCGTAGAGGTGCGTTGCGTAATTTGTGGTTCCTACGCTATGCAAGTTCCGTAGAAGTGAAAATTGCACAAAAAAGGCTGCAGGGCCTTCTGGGTTCGGGAATCCTTGAGCAGAAGAGGAGGAGCTGCTTGGGCGAGGGACAAAGGTGAGTAAATTCACCGCAAATACTGAGAAATAATTGGGCAGAAGCTGTCAACATCCCCATCCCAATTATTTAAGGGCAAAAGAAGGGAACTCCAATTTTTTATCCCTTTACCTATGGGTCAATTGTATTTCAAGACTACTTGCATTCATTTTTCTATCACACAACATATGCACTGTTATCCCTTCTCTATTTCTTGTTAATCATGCTTTTCATGTGACTCAAAATGTAATACAACAAAGCAGGACACTGTACTAATATATACTGTATATGTGTGTTTATATGCTCTGATGCAGATATGGATGAAGATTTCCGGAGATGCTTTAGAAAATACATAGAATATGTTGTCAAAGGTGCCTGGAACCACATAAAAACTGATATAAAAGGAGAAGTGAAAGCAAAGGACCTTCTAAACAATATTAAGGTTCGTAATAAAGATATTACACAATAGAAAGAACCGATTCCTGATCAGTGGAACGTTGGGATCTAAATCACAGAAGGGTTATTCAGTAAGGGGCAAACTTGCCATCGAATTGCACTGAATGGTGAATTTCACTGTATGGTGCAATTTGGGGGTAATTCGACTATTCACTAAACTGTAAATGCGCCAAGGACGGGCGAATCGACAGCAAAATACGGTGCAATTCGCAGCAATTCGTCGATCTTCAGCAGCAGCGAAATTGTCTCATAGAGAAGTGATGGTTAACCTATTCAGAGAACTTCACCGAAATGTCAGTGAAATGCCCTAATTTTCAGTGATTCAGTTCATCAAGTTTAAACAGGCGAATTCCCTAGGATTCAATGTAAAACAATATCTTTTTTCATTTTTTTTTATTAAACCGTTTATTCTTTTTATTTTCAGCAAACTGTCTTTTTTATTTATTTATTTTTTTTAAACACCTTTTTGGATTTCTTAGATTTTTTAGACAAAATGTTTGATTCTCAATTTTTTTTTAAAAGCCGTTTTTTTAAAAACTCTGCAACAGGCCTTTTTATTATTTATTATTTTGATGCATTTAAATGCATTTTTGGTTTAAACACCTATTAGAAGAATAGCAGAGTTATGTTTTTGTTTTGTTTTTTGCAATTCGGCGGCCAGTTCGGCGGCGTTCGGGGACCCTGTCGTGAATTGTGAATTCACTGCAGGGTCGACGAAATGGAATCGCAGAAGAGCACTGAATTGAGCCAAACTAGAAGGCACCTACAGGGTTATTCAGAGAGCACTGAAATAATTTCATTCCCCGCACTTCAGGCGATACGGCGATTCTAGTTCGCCGGCACTGCGTTGTATTCAGCATTCACCACAGGGTCCCCGTAGTGCAGGGAAAACCTGCGCAAACCCGATGAACACGCGCTGAACACTCGCCGAACACTCAATGAAAACCCACAGAATCTGCTGCAAAAATCACACAGAAAACGCCTGAAAAAGCTGACTAACACAGTGCAGAGCAGCCGCCGGAAAAAGCCGACAAACAGACGAACAGGGGGAAAAAAACAGTACATTTGAAAGTTTCAAAATTGAAATACTGTTTGCAAAAAATCTACTGAAATTTACATGTAAGGTCCTATGAATGATAATAAAAAGGGCTGTTAAGGAAAAATGAAAAAACTATTTTATAAAAAATGGGGAAAAATTTTGCTGAAAAAAAATCCTGAAAAATGCCTAAAAGATCCTAAAAAATCTATAAATGAAGAGACTTTTTACTGCAGAATAAAACGATAAACGGTTTATTAGATATTGAATAAAAACAGGAGTATTTTTAACATTGAAGCCTAATGGACTTCGATTAAACCTGCCCGAATGAGACCACTGAACAGCAGCACACTAGCAGTCCCGCAGCACACTATATAAGGCTTCCCCGCAGCCCCTACTTATGTTTTTTTTGCAGGAGTGAGGGGAGATTGTTCTTTCAGTGTGTCTCACAGACGTCTAGCAGATTTCTGTGAATTGTAATCTGTGTCTTCTCACTGCCAGCTATTGGGGTCTCACTTTCTTCTAGCAGATATCTGGGAATTGTAATCTGTGTCTTCTCACTGCCAGCTATTGGGGTCTCACAGACTTCTAGCTAGGGCCGGCGCTGCCGCTAGGCGAGCTAGGCACCCGCCAAGAGCGCAGCGCCGCCTAGGGCGCAGCCGAGAGACCAACACTCACACATGGCTGGGTATGATGGGTCTCTCTGCCGGCCTCTGTCACGCCGCTCTATCATGTTGCGCGCTTGCTCTGGCCTCTGGGCCCAGCTTGAACATGGAAGACAGCTCGCGGCCAGCTGTGCTACTGGAGCAGTATATACCCATGTGTGAGCTACTGGGGCAGTATATACCACGTGTGAGCTACTTACTGGGGCAGTATATACCCATGTGTGAGCTACTTACTGGGGCAGTATATACCCATGTGTGAGCTACTTACTGTTGCAGTATATACCCATGTGTGAGCTACTTACTGGGGCAGTAAATACCCATGTGTGAGCTACTTACTGGGGCAGTATATGCCCATGTGTGAGCTACTGGGGGCAGTATATACCCATGTGTGAGCTATTGGGGTAGTATATACACCCTTGTGTGAGCTACTGGGGCAGTATATACCCATGTGTGAGCTACTTACTGGGGCAGTATATACCCATGTGTGAGCTACTTACTGGGGCAGTATATACCCATGTGTGAGCTACTTACTGGGGCAGTATATACCCATGTGTGAGCTACTTACTGGGGCAGTATATACCCATGTGTGAGCTACTGGGGCAGTATATGCCCATGTGTGAGCTACTGGGGCAGTATATACCCGTGTGTGAGCTACTTACTGGGGCAGTATATACCCATGTGTGAGCTACTTACTGGGGCAGTATATACCCATGTGTGAGCTACTGGGGCAGTATATACCCATGTGAGCTACTGGGGCAATATATACCCATGTGTGAGCTACTGGGGCGATATATACCCATGTGTGAGCTACTGGCGCAGTATATACCCATGTGTGAGCTGCTGGGGGCAGAATATACCCATGTGTGAGCTGCTGGGGGCAGTATATGCCCATGTGTGAGCTCTGTGATACACTCACACATGTCACGTGTTTTTTTTTTTTGGGGGGTGCAAGTAGCTGGTCTGGCCTAGGGCGCAATATAGCCTAGCACCGGCCCTGCTTCTAGCAGATATCTGGTAATTGTAATCTGTGTCTTCTCACTGCAAGCTATTCGGGTCTCACAGACTTCTAGCAGATATCTGGGAATTGTAATCTGTGCTTTCTCACTGCCAGCTATTGGGGTCTCACAGACTTCTATCAGATATCTGGGAATTGTAATCTGTGTCTTCTCACTGCCAGCTATCAGGGGGTCCCACATACTTCTAGCAGATATCTGGGAATTGTAATCTGTGTCTTCTCACTGCCAGTTTTTGGGGTCTCACAGACTTCTAGCAGATATCTGGGAATTGTAATCTGTGTCGTCTCACTGCCAGCTATCAGGGGGTCCCACATACTTCTAGAAGATATCTGGGAATTGTAATCTGTGTGTTAGCCTAGCAGCAGCTGGCAGTGCCATCAGGGTGTATCACTGAAGTATAGCATTGTTCTGGAAAATCAGTATATCTTTAATCTAATTTTAGATACCATACAATAACACAGTTTAATCAGAGTTCATCTGTTTATCTATTCAGAGTAGAATCTGGGTGTTGCCAGCCATCAGGGTGTATCACTGACATATAGCACTGTTCTGGAAAATCTGTATATCTTTAATCTATATATCACTCACCATGTCAGAAAGACCATAAAGGACAGGCCGACGCTCCCAGACACAGATAAGAGGGCAAGCAGCCTCTATGTCGGAAGGCTGTGCCCCTGGTCGTCGTGGACGTGGTGCATCCTCTGCAGGGGCACGCTTGTCCTTGTTTCTAACTGGTGCTGGCCGTCTTCTTAAGCAGCAGCAACATACAGAGGATTTGCAGGATTGGCTAACCAGGCCATCCTCATCCTCCGAGTCCTCTGCCAGCCAGGCTTGTAGTGGTTTACAGTCCACCTCAGCTGCCAAAACATCTAATTCAGCCTCCATGTCCACAGCTACTCCTGCCGTAGCCTCACTATCATACACGGAGGAGTCAGCTGAATTGTTTGACTACAGTGATAGTGACATGCTGCTTGAGGATGCACAGCAACTCCAGTGCTCTGATTCAAACTCTGAGGTTGAGGAAGGGAGTATAATCAGCCTAGAGGGAGGGGGTGCCAGTGACACACAAAGAACTGGCACTCATGTTCCCCCAGCAGCTGCAGCACATTGACAAGTTGGCTCCAGTGATGAGGAGATAGGGGGTGATGACGATGATGAGGTCACTGACTCCACCTGGGTGCCTGATCGAACATAGGAGTCAAGGGAGGAGGAGGCACAACAAAAATGAGGCAGAACGTCCTCTATGAGCAACCGTAGCCAGTCCAAGGCATCAGATGTCAGAGCTGCTCAGGTGCAGAGCGCTGTTGTCTCACAGCACACGTCTAGGATCTCTGCTGTCTGGGAGTTCTTCACGACATGTGCAGCAATGTTGGAAGAGGATCAAGCATGGGAAAGACATCAGACACTTGGGTACCACGTGCTTGAGGCGACATATGACCATGACCACCTGCCACGCATCCCGTTGGCACAACACTTTGCATAGGTTCTACTCCTCATCTGTCTCTACCCCCACTATATGTCCTGCCATGTCATTGCCTACAACCTCCACTGAGAGGGATGATGCTACAGTAATGGGTGTACCACGTCCTTCCTCTGAATCTGCCAGCATCCCATCAGCTGCAGATTTAAGCAGTCAGATTTAGTTGCCCCAGCTGCTGCAGCGGAAGAAAAAATATTGTCCCAACCATCCACATGCACAACATCTAAATGCCAGCTTGGCAAAATTACTCACATTACAGCTGCTGCCTTTCCAGCTGGTGTACTCTGCTTCCTTCCGTGAATTTGCCAAATGTGCTGTACCACAGTGGCAGGTTCCAAAACACCATTTCTTTTCACGGAAGGCCATTCCAGCACTATACCAGCACGTGGAAGACAATGTTATGGAGTCATTGGGAAAGGCAGTCAGCAGCAAGGTGCACATTACTTTAGACACAGGGCCGTTACATTTCCTTCACGGCACACTGGGTAATTCTGCTTGCAGCTGGGAGGGATCCAGGATGTGGTTCTGTGCTGGAGCTTGCTCATCCACCAAGCCTCCAGAAAGCTGCTTATATGACGTCTGTCTGCTCCACCACCTCTTCCTCTTTCAATTTCTCTGGTGAAGTGGCAGTTAAACCGACGCGTGGCAGGGACTACGCAATGGCTCAAGCTAAAAGATGCCATACTGTGCTTGAGCTGGTTTGTTTAGGGGACAAGAGCCACACCGGGCCAGAAATTCTGTCAGCTCTGCAGGGGCAGGTGCAGAGATGGGAATGGTCGTCTGTGATAATTGCAGCAACCTTCTCTCCACCCTACACCTGGGTAAATTGATGCATGTACCATGCCTAGCACACGTCCTAAATCTGGTGGTACAGCATTTCCAAACCAGGTACCCAGGGCTGGCAGAGCTTCTCAGCCAGACCAGAAAAGTCTGCAGCCACTTCAGATGGTCATTCCCAGCAAGTGTTCGCCTGGCAGAAATTCAAAGAGAATTCCACCTTCCCACAAACCGTCTGATCTGTGACATGCCCACCAGGTGGAACTTGACATTGGCAATGCTGCAGCACCTGCACAAGCAGCAGAGGGCCATCAACGAGTACCTGTGTGAGTATGGCACAAGGACAGGTTCAGGTCAACGTGTTCCCCCTCCCCGCACTGGCTGATGATCAAGGATGCATGCACTGTACTTTCACCATTTGAGGAAGCAACGAAGATGGTGAGCAGGGACAGTGCATGCATCAGTGACACAATTCCTTTAGTGTTCCTGCTGGAGCGTGCTCTGCGAGGAATTATAGATGTGGCACTAGAGGCAGAGCAGCGGGAGGAAGATGAGGCCAGATCATTACTGGTTGGCAACCCTTTTTGATCAACGATACAAGGGTAAGGTTGCAGAGCTCATCCTGCCCTCACAGAGGGAGCACAGGATGAAACAACTTGAGGACGCTCTAAAGCGACACTTGTGTAACACCTTTCCAGACACTGGTAGGTTACCAAGTGATGACACAGGTGCTTCTGAGGCTGCTGTTTATCAGAGGAAGAGCGGTGAAGGGGGCCGCTTGACTGATGCCTTTTCCAATTTTTTTAGTCCACGACGCCCAGGGACGTCAAATGTAGGCCCCAATTGCCAGCGTCTTCACCATATGGTGCAGGACGATCTAGGGGCAAGGGCAGACCTGGATATCTTTACAGGAAATGATCTACTGGCTTACTGGGTGTTGAGATTTGATCACTGGCCAGAACTTAGCCAATATGCTATGGAGCTACTAGGTTGCCCTTCATCCAGCGTGCTTTCTGAAAGGACGTTCAGTGCCGCTGGAGGTTTTATCACAGACTAAAGAGTGTGTCTGTCCACCGACTCTGTAGACCGACTAACATTTATAAAAATGAATCAGTCCTGGATCAGCAGCTATCACTCCCCTGATGCTGATGTAACTGAATAGATCGGGGATCTCTTCTGCATTCCCAAAACCTCTACCACTGCGCTCTTCCACAATACCTCAGAGGGGTTACGGTGTGAAGGCACTAGCTGCCACCAAAGGCACAATATTTGGGTGCACTGACACGTGTACCAGGTTCCAATCATTTTAATATTTGAATGCAGAGCCCACCCCTGCACTCTACCACAATACCTTAGAGGGGTTACGGTGTGAAGGCACTAGCTGGCACCAAAGGCACAATATTTGGGTGCACTGACAATGACGCGTGTACCAGATTCATATCATTTTAATATTTGAAGGCAGGGTCCATCCCTACACTCTTCCACAATACCTCAGAGGGGTTACGGTGTGAAGGCACTAGTTGCCACCAAAGGTCCAATTTTAATGCACCTGTTGTTACTTTCATACAAAGCCTGCATACGTTTCACCATAATTTAGCCAAAAAATCACTAAACTTGTTCTGTGTGTCCTAAAACGTCTACTCTTTTCATACAGGCTGCCGCCCCAAGCAGTTGTTTATGAATAGATTAAAGGAAAAACATTTACCGTCATTTGAAATGTAATTTTTTTCTTTTTAAATGTTTCTATACATCCGACAAACCTGCCACTTCAGGGGCTGGTTATGGGGACCTCCTAGGCACAATATTTGAAGGAATTTTTAGTTTTTATTCTTAACTTTTATTTCATGGAAAAATCACTGTTCCTTTAAAAACGTCTTTTTTTTAAACTTTTTTTCCTTGTTTCCTTTCCCCCAGGACACTACCTGGACCCCCATACACCTTTGATGGCAAATATCCTGCATATATGCCCTCTTGCAGGGCACTCTAAAAATCGAACATTCGAGTCCCATTGACTTGCATTGAGTTCGGATCGTGTTTGCGTCCGAATTCGAACTTTTGAAATTGTTCGAGTTCGAATGCGAAGCGAACACGGGGGTGTTCGGCTCATCCCTAATTTCGGGGCCAGATCGGCTCTCTCTGAATAAGCCCTCTAGAATTTATTTAGCAACTGATATAAGTTTTCTGCAGCCTTGTCCTATTTCAACCACTTAATGCAGTAATTTTCAACATGTGGCACACTGATAAGGAGCAAAAACATGTCAGGGCAAATTTTAATGATGTTTTTCATTTATATACCAAGCTTTAAAATGTTGAGCTATTTAAAGATCTATTCAATAAAACATCTCCCCTTTGTGCCATTGGTCCATTATACCCACATTGTGTCACTGCCCTGTTACACACCTTGAGACTTTTTTTGTGACAATCATGTGAACTAAAACAACAAAAGAAATAAGGATGCACTCAAATAAAACTCCAATTTATTACAAAACCATAATAAAATATGACAAATATAATACTGAACTTAACAAAGAAACATAAGCATAACAATATTAATAAACTCAAAATACTACAATATAATAAATAAAGCAACAGTTACCCGGCACTATAGAAAACAGCAAGTATCTCAGCTGATGAAAATAACGAGAGAAGGGGTATACTCGTCAAATATTTACCAAGAAACGGCGCAATCATAACGAAGACTGTTGAATACTGGCAGAATACTTTCCTGCCAGTATTCAACAGTCTTCGTTATGATTGCGCCGTTTCTTGGTAAATATTTGAAGAGTATACCCCTTCTCTCGTTATTTTCGTCAGCTGAGATGGTTTTTCGTTTGGGATACCCACTGCGCATGCGCATTGTGTCCCGGTCGACACTGGTGTCTTGCAATTTTTTTGCTTGAAGCCGGTTGTTTTGACTTGGCGGCCGCCTTTATTAAAATCAGGTGTATGCGTTTCTAATCTCCTTTTTGATTGGTTCTCCTGGGGAAGTTGTGACCTATATATATAAGGTACCTACACTTTCTTATATCCCTTGATAAAGACGTTTAGTCGAAACGTTGGGATCCCTGGCTCCGCTCTCTATACTTACTGTTTTCTATAGTGCCGGGTAACTGTTGCTTTATTTATTATATTGTAGTATTTTGAGTTTATTAATATTGTTATGCTTATGTTTCTTTGTTAAGTTCAGTATTATATTTGTCATATTTTATTATGGTTTTGTAATAAATTGGAGTTTTATGTGAGTGCATCCTTATTTCTTTTGTTGTTTCATATTCTTAGAGTTTTTTTGGGAAGCCTTATGTTAGGAATGCACCTCTGCTTTTCTTAGTGTGCAGATCAACTTAATTTTGTTAATCATGGGAACTAAAACATTAGTTACGAATAAAATTATAAAAATTAACCACATCTCTACTAGACACTTTCTATTGCAAATTTTTTTTTCATAACATTTATTTGAAGCATGGGATGTGAAGATAAATTAAATATACAGTTGTTCAAAGCGATCTGAATGGCTGCCGAAAAGGGAACCTTTCTTGGCCATTTGGCTATCCAGAGAGCAGGCAGTTCGCCAAATCTTGGCGAATTGCCTGCACATACGGTGCCTGTTCGAGGGCAGTGAATCCCCATAGAGAAGCAATGTTTCGGCTATTCAGAGAGCAAAACCCAGCAGTGAAAAGTTGCTGAATTGCCCTGTCATTCGGTGATTTAATTTGGCAGTTTTATTCAGGCGAATCCCATAGGC
>RXON01001153.1:10000-22200 GCA_009667805.1 Leptobrachium leishanense | reverse complement strand
ATATATATATATAGATATATATATATATATATAGATATATAGATAAATAGATATATAGATAAATAGATATATATAGATATAAAGATATATATTTAGATATATATAGATATATATAGTTATATATATATATTATATATATAGATCTATATATATAGATATATAGATATATATATATATATATGAGAGAGATATAGATATATATATATATATAGATATATATATATATATATATATATATATATATATATAGATATATAGAGATATATATATATAGATATATATAGATATATATAGATAGTAGTCATCCAAGGATTCTGCACACGGAGACTGGAAAGGGAAGTAAAGAAGATTTATTTCAGGGGATCGACGTTTCAGTCCTAAAGGACCTTCATCAGGATAGGAGCAAGGGGATAACAAGCATCATTATATACATACAGGATAATGGCAAATCAAACACAGGTGTAAGGTGGGCAGGGCACTGAGCAATGTGCACGCCCAGCCAGAGACAAATGTAAACAAAAGTAGAAAACTGTCACACAGAAAAATATGTACTCATAACATACACAGCTAAAGTGAAAAAAAGAATAAAATATGCAAAGCACTGGCGCAGGGAACTGCTGACTCCGAATCATGTGCTCCTGTGTGTAGATAAAAAGGCTGGAGGACCAAGGTAAGCTAGCGGAGGCTGAGGTGGCAATGAAGGCTATTGTATTCATTCAGACCTCTGGGGGACACAGTAGCAAGCGTGAAAATCCAGAAGGATATATAGAGATATATATATATACTAGGTGTAAAGCCTGCCCAGAGGGCAGTCTATTGATAAGTGTGGTGCGTATGAATGTTTGTGGAAAGGAATACACAGCAGCGTCAAGAAACGTTAAATATTTTTAGTGACTATTTTGAATAAATTTCTTTGAATACAACATTTTTAGTGAAGCATGCATCAGTCCCTGGTAATAGGTAGCCTTGTTCACGTCCATCGATGAGTTTGATTTTAACGTCCGCAGAGCTCTTGACTTGAGAGAATGCAACATATAGTTGTCCATGGCTGAAGACGGGTTCTGGTAAATAGATGCCAACTCTGTCAAAGGTTTGTCCTTGGGATTTGTTAATAGTCATTGCAAATGCCAATTTAACAGGAAATTGTCTCCTTCGTAAAACAAATGGCAGTTCGGTGTTACTTGGGGCTAAATCAATTCTCGGAATGAAAATGTTTTTTGGTCTGAGGTAGGTGTCAATACTTTAGCAATGAGTAAATTTTGTCGCATAGCTGTCACAATCAGTCTTGTTCCATTACACAGGCCTCTCTTTGTATTCAGGTTACGCAGGAGCATAATAATACAGCCATTTTTAGTTTCAGTTTATGAACTGGCATCCCTGAAGGAGCCAATTCATTTAAGAACTCAATGGGGTAATTATCCTTGTCTTCCTGTGATTCATCATCAATAGAATCAGTGCTTAAATAAGTTTTGCTCTCACCTTCTAACAAACTAAGCACTTCTTCATTGATGTTGTCCACATCACAATTTTTGGGGCATAAAATTGCAGTTTTCTCAAACTTTGAAATATGATCAGGGTGTAAATGGTCACCATAAATTTCTTTGACATTGGAGTTTTTGCAGATCATTTTAGGTGGTATCTGAAATATATCTTGATGGAAGCCATGATCGTTTGTGAGTTTTCCATCGCCAAGTTTTATTAGCCAAGAGCTGAACTCTAGATCCACAGATCTTACATTTGTTTGCAGCTTTATGATCTTAAATTTATCCCATAGTGTATTGAATTTAAGGCTGGATTCAACGATTGCTGATCGACTGCCATGTGCCACAACAGGTAGAGTTTGTCGGAAATCGCCTCCGAGGATAATTGTTTTACCGCCAAAAGGTTTGTTGTTTTTCATGAGCTCTTGCAGTAGTTTGTCAACGCATCTGAGAGCATCACTTGGAGCCATGGTTGATTCATCCAATTATTATTTTTGTTTTTCTAAGGATTGTGGCATCATTAGATGTTTGCCTCATGGAAGATGTTGAAGTGTCCAACAAAGGAACAGGCAGTTTAAATTGTGAGTGATATGTGCGTCCACCCTCTAGTAAATTAGCAGCAATTCCAGTAGAAGCAACAGCTAATGCTATCTCTTTGTTTCCTCTAAATGAATGCAATAAAGTTTGGTATAGGTATGTTTTGCCACTACCTCCAGGACCATCGAGAAAGTAACACCTTTGGGGTAATGTATCGTTTTGGGTGGCAGAAATAATGTCTTGAAAAGTTTCTCTTTGTAGATCATTTAATGCCGCCTGCATTTGTACTCCTATGTGACTTTGAAGAAGTTTGAAGCGTTCCTGATGTTATCTTCATTAAAGTATACCGACTGTTCGTCAGGAAGATGGATTTGTAAACGCACGATGGTATGTGTTTGATGGTGCATTTTGAAACCAAGAAGACGCCATGCCGCTTCTGGAGCTGTCACATATCTAGAATCCATGAAGGAGGTGATCTCGTCATGATGGAGCGTTGCATGTTCTTTGATGGCAATATTTGCACAGTCTTGTCCTTTATAGATGTATTTGAATAAGTACTTTACACTTTTTATAGAAGCGCAGCTCTCAACGTTTATATGGCAGTTGTATTTTAAAGCTAATAATGGGTTGTATGGCACAACCCAAGAGTTATTGAATATTTTTCCATTTACTTCAATAGAAGCAGCTGTTTGTGTTCTCCGGTACAGTGGATAGCCGTCCATGTTGGACAAAGTTTGGTCTTGGTATGGTTTTGGGTAGTTTTTTGAGCAAACACCATCAGCCATGCATGGTGAATTAATATTCTGAGGGCCACATGGTCCATGTATCATGTGTTTGATGACTATTGCATGTAATCGGGGTTGTGCGTGAATGTCGGGGATTTCTGATGAAATGAACCTATCAATAGCATCAGCATCTTTAAGCTTATCTTGAGGTGATAATATGAGTAAAATATGTGCATGAGGTAATCCACGTTTTTGAAACTCTATTACATGAATTTTTAGCAACAGGGTTACCTAAAACATGTTTGTTTGTGATGTCGTGTAGTAGTTCTTTTAGCTTTAAGTTGAAAACCTTGGCAACCAAATCAGGACGGTATTCCACTGCTTGCCCTTCTGTAATATTTTCTATAATTTCTGGCCATTTTGGTTGCATGTCATTGTTATGAAGAAGTCAGGCTTACCATATTTTCGTACAATAGCCATGGCGTCTTGGTAGTTTTGCAGCATGTTTCTGGGACTACCCTGGAATGTTGATGGAAGTATTACTGCTTTTCCTGGTATCAAGCCCTGTTCTTTGGCAGCGTTTTGTAGATGGTCCATGAGACCTGTGTATTTTTCAACTCGTAATTTGGACTGATGTTGTCGTACATAATTGAGACGGTTACCTTCGGTCTTAACATATGCGTCTACAAAGTACTGTTGAGTTAATTTGCCTGCATTTAAAAATGGGTTGAAATTTTTTCGGATGGAAAGCATGTAGCTATAAAATTGCATTTGAGTGACTCTTTCTCTTGGATTAGCAGAGGAATGTTTGCGTATGTTTTTTACAGTAGTAGGGGTGTAGTTAAGTTTAATGCGAGGTGACCAACTTTGGTCCCCAAAAGGAAATAAAAGTGGATAGAGCATCGGCTCTAAGTTTGGATCTAAAATGCTTATACTTTCTGTTTTTCTGTCTGTGTTTTGCGTTCGGCAATGAATGATAAGATCTCTTTCGAGAGGAGGTTCTCCATCATCATTTTGAAAAATAATTGCTACTTCATTACTGCGAGGTGCATTGTATCTGCGTTGATCGTCCGTGCGATCTTGTACTATCGCCATGGTGACAGTTGGTGTTATAGTGCCATTTTGTATAGCCTCCTGTAAGGATTCTTGTTCTACCTCATATAACATTTTGCAGGCCTCAGCAAATGGATTGTTTTTATCCATAAAAGTGCTTAACTCTGTCATGAGCTCAGGGTTGCATTTTGAATTTTCATTAATCATGAGGCGTTGTTTAGCAGCCTCATCGGGGTCAAGAATATATAGTTGGGAGGCGGAGCTGACTTCCGGCGGGCACAGTCGCATTCTGCGGAGCTCTCTGATTATATCGTCAAAATTTGTGATTAACTGCGACTGACCCACGGATAACTTACATCTCAGGCGCACAGAGTCCTGCTGATCCGGCACCCTCTTCCCGGACGGAAGATTAAGGACCGTTTGGTGGAAATTTGGGAGCAATTTGTGATCTGCGGCCTATATTTGGCGGCCATATCTGAAGCGCTGCGCCAGGACCACGCGGTATCTTATTTGGCGGCGTACTCTGAATATTCCCCATACACATGGGTAGGAAGTCGGGCAGAAAACCCCAATCGCCGAATGGCCCCCAGCAGAGAGACATCCGGGATGCACTGGGGGACCCCCGACGGAGGCGGCAGGATTCCCCGCAGACTTATATATCTCCAACGGCCAGTTCTTCAGAAGGTGAGGACCCTTACTGGTCGGAGGCCTCAGTGGCAGCAAGGGGGACACCCCGGAAAGGGGAGATGGCGAAACTGGTGATGGATGCCCCCCATGCTCCGAAGCTGACAGTGACACGCAAGCTCGCGGAGACGTCTGGTGACGCGACAATAGTACCACCGGCAGCACATAGAATACCGGAGGGCGCCGGCCTTATGCCCCTCACGGAGGGTGCCATCCGACGCCTGTTGGGAGAAACGCTAGAGGAGATGAGAACGATTTGGCAAACGGACTTCGCGTCCCTGTCATCGGAAATAGTAACTATCAAGAGTCGACTGACGGCAGTGGAAACGCGAGTGGAAGTGACTGAGGCGTCGCATGCCCACCTAGAGCCGCAACTGGAATCTCTCAAAGCACAGGTATCACTACTGACTGGGGCGGTGGAAGCAGCGGAGACCCGTCAACGACGGAAAAATGTGCGAATTCGGGGGATCCCGGAAACAGTCGCCGCTGACGCCTTGCTATCCTTCGTCAATGGTTTTGCTTCACATGTACTGAGGTCACCAACCGGGACTCTTCTCTTCAGACATGCCATCCGCCTGCGGAAAGCGGTGACTGCCCCTGCGGACTCCCCACGTGACGTTCTCGCCGTTGCCTCAGAAGAAGCGGACAAGCGTCGTCTAATGTTGTCCCCGGCTGGCCGGGCATCGATATCTTTTGAGGGCTTCTCTTTGGTGCTATTTAACGATCTGCCTTTTATGACGCTACTTGCCCGACGGCAATTTCGTGAGATAACTGCTTCTTTGAGGGGCGCTGGGGTGCGTTATCGCTGGGGGGTGGCGGGTACATTGTACGTTTGCCACGACAACTTATCTCACTTGGTGTCCTCCCCGGACGAGGCCTGGCGTCTGTTGAGTTCTCTGGGCCTTTCCTCTGCATCGAAGGCCACTGAACCTGACTCACGGGGCTCCTCCACTGATTTGATGGACAAGGGTTAATCTCGGGAACCTGAGCTTTTTTCTTCTTCTCCTGGAATGTTTGATTATATTGTACCGTTAATTGTGTAGCCTATATTGATAGTAATATACCCCCCGCTCTAGGCTATTTTTCTCGGTGATTACGGCTCTGTCATCCCACTTTTGGACCCCTTCCCCCTCTTTTATTTTATTCCCCCACCCCCCCATGTTGAGACTTTGATTTTTCTTTTTGGAGGCACGACCCCCTCCCCCTTTTCGGTTCTGTGTATCTTATCCACTTTCCCCCTTGTTTTATGCTGCTCAGAGACACTGCAGATATTATTTTTTCTTTTTCTTTTCTTTTTCCCTGCTGACATTCCCCGGATGGGGATAAATTTGAGACTTCTGTTTTTGCTTTTTTGGTTTTCTTATCTTTATTTTTGTATCCTTCTGAAGCCCTTTTGACGGCTATCGTTATTATTCCCCCCCCCGTTCCTTCCTGAAATCCGGCCGATTTCTCATATGACCCCCCCTTTTTTTGTTATTCTTTACCGAAGTGCTTATGTTGATAACATTATCTGTGGCCCTGCGAGGCCCTCATTTTCTGTTTATATGATACCTTCTTTTCAAAATAAAAACTTTTAAATACAAAAAAGAATATATAGTTGTGCAAACTTTCGGTTATCCTCATTGTGTGGATGAAGAGATGCAGTTCGGTGGTAAATCTGGCCATTAATTCTAAAGCAGTAAGGTCCATAACCAGGAGGAGGAGTAATGTTTGCCCCCATGGAAGCAAATGCTAATGAACGGTTGATAGATCGAATATTTTGTTTGAAATTTTTTGAATGCTTATGAGCGTCTGTCATTAGACTTTCTATCAAAGGAGCAACTTTAATGGCTCCATGTATACTTTTCCTTTGTTGCAGCATTGAGTGAATAGTCTGTCGGATGGCTGGTGTGTATCAAAATGCAGTGCATTGCATTTGGTGCACAGAACATCGAGTTTTCCACAATAATGTTGCTGAACTGAATCATCCTGTTCATTGTTAATGATTTTATTAATTTTTGTTTCTGCACGTTGTACTTTGTGTGCCAAAGTGTTTTTGATTCTTTCTTGACATCGTGCATTTTCATCCATATTAGCTCTTTCCTTTCTTTTCTGTTTTTTTTTTTTATTTCTGAAATTTTGTAGTTGCTCGTTCGGCGTGTCATTAGTGTTAGATTCTGTGTGATTTTCTCTCCTTTTAGCAACAGATTGTAGTTGTAAATCCATTTTTCTTTTGGGTGGCATTTTTTTTTAAAATACTATTAAAATTTTTTTTGTTTATGTGAAGTTTTCTTTGTTTTATATTTAAAGGGTTAAGTAGTTTGTGGGGTTTTTGCAGAGGGGTGCACTGTTTTTTTGTTTGGACCTCCAAGGTTGTTTTTTTTTAAACGTTTTTGTTGTGTTAGTGGGGCCGTTTATTCTGTTGTGGTCGGCTCTGTGCCGTCTATTGTACTGTGCTCGGCTCTGTGCCGTCTTTTGTACTGTGCTTGGCGGCGTTTATTGTGCTTGGCTCTGTGGCGTTTATTCCTTTTTGCTCGGCTGTCTTGGGCTCGGCTCTTTGCCGTATATTGTGCTCTGCTCTGTTTATTGTGCTCTGTGCCGTTTTTGGTGTTGTGCTTGGTTCTGTGCTTCGCTTTGTGCCGAATATTGTGCTCTGCTGTTTATTGTGTTGTTCTTGGTTCTGTGCTCGGCGTCGTTTATTGTGATGTGCTCTGTGCCGTATATTGTGCTGTGCTCGGCGCTGTGCCGTTTATTGTGCTTGGCTCTGTGCCGTTTATTGTGCTTGGCTCTGTCCAGTCTATTGTGCTGTGCTTGGCTCTGCGGCGTTTATTGTGCTCGGCTCTGTGGCGTTTATTGTGCTCGGCTCAGTGGCGTTTATTCTGTTGTGCTTGGCTCTGTGTTGTTTATTGTGTTCTGCGCATTTAATGTTTTTTTCTCAGCTCTGCGCCTTTAATGGGTTGTGCTCAGCTCTGCGCCTTTAATGGGTTGTGCTCTGCTCTGTACCGTCTTTTGTGCTCTGCTTGGCGCTCTGCTCGGTGCTGGGCTCAGGTGCTGGGCTCTGCGCTCGGTGCTGTGCGCTGGGCTCGGTGCTGTGCTCTGGGCTCGGTGCTGTACTCTGGGCTCGGTGCTGTGCTGGGCTCTGCGCTCGGTGCTGTGCTTGGGCTCTGCGCTCGATGCTGTGCTGGGCTCTGCGCTCGGTGCTGTGCTGGGCTCTGCTCTCGGTGCTGTGCTTGGGCTCTGCGCTCGGTGCTGTGCTTGGGCTCTGCGCTCAGTGCTGTGCTGGGCTCTGCGCTCGGTGCTGTGCAGGGCTTTGCGCTGTGCTGGGCTCTGCGCTCGGTGATGTGCTGGGCTCTGCACTCGGTGCTGGGCTCGGTGCTCGGAGCTGTGCTGGGCTCTGCGTTTGGTGCTGTGCAGGGCTCTGCGCTCGGTGCTGTGCTGGGCTCTGTGCTCGGTGCTGGGCTCTGTGCTCGGTGCTGTGCTGGGCTCTGCGCTCGGTGCTGGTGTTGGGCTGGGTGCTGGGCTCGGAGCTGTGTGGCGTTTTCGCGCGCTTACATTGGTGGTCCAGCGGCAGGAGGCGCGTGCAACCTCCGTAAACTGCTTTGGCGGGAGGCGCACGAGGATCCAGCTGTGTGCGCATCCTACCTCACAAGACGCTTTGGGTGTGCTGCGGCGGTGGGATGCGCACGCACCCGGCTGGGTGAAAGGCTTTCGTGACATCATGCCGGCGACGAAGGGAGAGAGAGGACGCTGGAAGCGGGACCGCCATCGCTGGAGGAGCTAAGGGCCGATGTCGGTGAGTATGTGTGGAACCGGTGGAGGACTCGAGGCCGATGTAGGTGAGTATATGCTCTCCACACCCACCCTGCTTGCTCGGCCGGTATCCAAGCTTAGGTGAGCCCCCGGCTTGGCTTGGGCCTAGAGGACCTGTCGAGCCGGGGACTTGCCTGAGCATGGAGGTCGGTCGAGTTGCATGCTCGGGCGTCCTCCAGGCTCAAGCGAGTCCCCGGCTCGGCTGGCCTCTAGGCCAACGCCAAGCCGAGGGCTCGCCTAAGCTTGGATACCGGCCGAGCAAGCAGGGTGGGTGTGGAGAGCACATACTCACCTACATTAGCCCTGAGCTCCAGCGGTGACTGTCCTCCGGCTGTCGCAGGCTGCTCGGCCGGCCTCCAGGCTCAGGCGAGCCCCCGGCTTGGCTTGGGCCTACAGGCCCAGCCGAGCCGGGGGCTCGCCTAAGCCTGGAGGCTGGCCGAGCTGCCTGCGACAGCCACTGCTGGAGCTCCGGGCCAATGTAGGGGGATGTTGCCTACACATACTCACCGACATCGGCCCTTAGCTCCTCCAGCGATGGCGGTCCCGCTTCCAGCGTCCTCTCTCTCTTTGTTGGTCGCCGGCATGATGTAACGAAAGCCTTTTACCCAGGCATTTTGACCCGGGGTCAAAGGCTTTCGTGACGTCATTCTGGCGACCAACGGAGAGAGAGAGGACGCTGGAAGCGGGACCGCCATCGCTGGAGGAGCTAAGGGCCGATGTCGGTGAGTATGTGTAGGCAACATCCTCTTACATTGGCCGGAGCTCCATCGGTGGCTGTCCTCCGGCTGTCGCAGGCTGCTCGGCGGCCTCCAGGCTTAGGCGAGTCCCCGGCTCGGCTGGGCCTGTAGCCCAAGCCAAGCTGGGGGCTCGCCTGAGCCTGGAGGCCGGCCTAGCAGCCTGCTCGGCCGGAGGAGGTCACCGCTGGAGCTCAGGGCCGATTTAGGGGAGTATGTTTTGGGAACTTCGGCCCTGAGCTCCAGCGGTGACCGTCCTCCGGCTGTCGCTGGCTGCTCGGCTGGCCTCTAGGCTTAGGCGAGTCCCCGGCTCGGCTGGGCCTGTAGGCCCAAGCCACGCCGGGGGCTCGCCTGAGCCTGGAGGCCGGCCTAGCAGCCTGCTCGGCCGGAGGAGGTCACCGCTGGAGCTCAGGGCCGATTTAGGGGAGTATGTTTTGGGAACTTCGGCCCTGAGCTCCAGCGGTGACCGTCCTCCGGCTGTCGCTGGCTGCTCGGCTGGCCTCTAGGCTTAGGCGAGTCCCCGGCTCGGCTGGGCCTGTAGGCCCAAGCCAAGCCGGGGGCTCGCCTGAGCCTGGAGGCCGGCCTAGCAGCCTGCTCGGCCGGAGGAGGTCACCGCTGGAGCTCAGGGCCGATTTAGGGGAGTATGTTTTGGGAACTTTGGCCCGGAGCTCCAGCGGTGACCGTCCTCCGGCTATCGCTGGCTGCTCGGCCGGCCTCTAGGCTTAAGCGAGTCCCCGGCTCGGCTGGGCCTGTAGGCCCAAACCAAGCCGGGGGTTCGCCTGAGCCTGGATGCCCGCCGAGCAGGCCGCGACAGCCGGAGACGGTCACCGCTGGAGGATCGGGGCTTGCGGCGTTTAAACACACGGGTAGCTGCGCTCGGCTCGTTCCGTTTTTTTTTTTTTTTTGCAGGCGCCGGCACGCGCAGCTACCTGTTTGTTTTAACGGCCACTTTCAAATGTCCGTCGCGCCATGCGCAGACCGCTTTTGGCGACGGACACTTGAAGGCTTACTCTTTTATAGTATAGATATAGATATATAGATATATAGATATATTAGATATAATATATATATAGAGATATAGATATATATATAGATATATAGATATATATAGATATATAGGTTACCAAGGAGACCGCTCCACGGAGTCTTGAATTCAAAGATTTTTATTTAGAAAAATATTCAAAAATATTCAACGTTTCAGTCCCATTACGGACTTTCGTCAGGAATATATAGAAAACCACAGACACCAACATTTTATAGAGAAATACACATTAATTACACACCTGTACCTACAAACGTAAACAACGCAGCGCGCATGTCGTCGAAACCGGAAGTCTGGCGCGGAGCGGTCAGATGACCGCCGCCATGGAAACCAGACGCCAGCTCCAAGAGCAAAAACAGCGCGGCGGAGGACGTAAGTATAAGCATGAGCAATAAAACTAAAAACGATCCCAAAAGGGGAAAAAATTAATCTAATATCTCAAAAGGGTTATGAAAATACATAAACCTAAAGATCAAAAACTAAAGAAAATACGATAATTGAGTAATACGACTATGAAAAAAGGAAATGAAAAACACCAAGAATGAAAAAAATATAAATAAAAAAGAAATAATATGCATGTCGAACCAAAACAACAAATAAAAGATACATAGATAGTAAGAACTTCATGCATATATACAACAATAGTGCCGCATTAAAAAGCTGAAATACAGCTTTATGAATTGATCAATATGCTTATAATGTAGAGCATTATATATAAAGAGGCATAATTACGTTTTCTAAGTAAAATATACCCAAAAGATTTTGAAGATATATCAATCACTGATGCAGTTAATATGAACAATAAAGAACACAGAGAACAGAAGCAACTGAAGTCATCTCTGCCTAGCCGGAAGGAATGAGCCATAAGAATTAAATTCATTTAATCCCCTAGGAGCTATAGTGTTTAACATAAAAATCCAGAAAGCCTCCCTTCGTAAAAGTTCGCTTGCCCGATCTCCCCCTCGTGGGAGTTCTGGGACGTGGTCAATAAGTCTCACTCTTAAAGTAGAGAGTGCATGACCAAACTCTCTAAAGTGTCGTGCCACAGGTTGGGGACTCTCTCCGCCACTCAATGCTGCCCTAATTGAGGACCGGTGGTTAGCCATACGGGTCCGGAGATCAGTGGTGGTCTTGCCCACATATGCAAGGCCACATGGGCACGTCAACACATAAACTACAAATCTAGTTGTGCATGTCATCCTAAATCTAATCCTAAAGATGCGTCCCGTGTGTGGGTGCTGAAAGGATTTGCACGGATTTACGAAATTACATGTAGTGCAACCCAAACACCGGAAGCACCCCGGATTAGTCACCAACGTGCTCTGATTTCGCGTAAATTGGTCTGTATGGACCAATATATCCCTCAAATTTCTGTTTCTTTTATAGCACATTATTGGAGGTTGTTTAAACTTGCCTTCCAAGCAAGTATCACTTTGTAGCATCTTACAGTTACGGCGTATGCAATTATTGATGCGCCTAGATTGAATATTATATTTCTGGGGAAACAGAAATCTAGGGGGTCTAAATTCTGGGGAAATAAGATCACTGGATGCAAATTTGGATCATGCATTAGCTAAGGCAGTTGCAAGAGTGGGGCTAGAATAGCCCCGCTCAAGAAACCGAAGTCTCATCATATCAATCTGGCTCTCACATATATCTGAATTGGAGTTATTGCGGAGAACCCTCAAAAACTGGGACACAGGTAAAGAGTCCTTAAGTTTAGGGGGATGGAAACTGTGATTATGCAAGACAGTGTTGCGATCGGTTGGTTTACGAAAAAGCGAATAAGCTATGTGATGTCCTACCCGAAAGATGTTAAGGTCTAGGAACTCTGCCCTCTGAGGATCGCTTCGATATGTAAATCGTACTGTCGTGGGAAGATTATTCAAAGCAGCCATTTTCTGCTCAAGCTGTAACCCATCACCATCCCAAATGATAAGAATATCGTCAATAAATCTGTGGTAGGCTCTCAACCCATCAGAAAACAAAGGCAAGATGTGTTTCACCTCATACAAATACATGAACGCGTTAGCGTACATGGGTGCCATCGGGGCACCCATTGAAGTCCCCCTCCGCTGCCTATAGAACTTATCTTCAAATCGAAAGTAATTGAGACGAAGGGAGAGTCTCAATAGTTCAACAATAAAGTCAATAT
>RXON01001153.1:0-5000 GCA_009667805.1 Leptobrachium leishanense | reverse complement strand
TCCCTCGGACGTCTATTGTGCTTGACCATTATCTAGCACCGGAGCACATTTTCCTCTCTTCTGGGTGTGCGAGGATCTCGGTTTCCTTAGATATATATATATAGATATATATAGATAGATATATATAGAGAGATATAGAGATATAGATATATATATATAGATATATAGAGAGATTATATATATAGATATATAGATATATATATATAGATATATATATATATAGATATATATATATAGATATATATATATAGATATATATATAGATATAGATAGATATATATATAGATATATAGATATATATAGATATATATAGATAGATATATATATAGAGATATAGAGATATAAATATATATATATATATATATAGATATATAGAGAGATATATATATTAGATATATATATATATATAGATATATAGATATATATAGTATATATATATATTTATAGATATAGATAGATATATATAGATATATATAGATATATAGATATTATATATATAGGACTCCAGAGATAGCAGGAAGCACTCGAGGTCTTCAGTGAAGATAAATATTTATTACAAGAAGCTAAAATAACATCAACGTTTCGGCCTACATAGAGGCCTTCATCAGAGATAAAAACACTTAGATTCCTGTTGTTTATATAGTATTACCTATTAGGAAACTTACCAAACCTGTAGCGCGTTGGTTTCGATTGCGCCCACCCGGAAACCGGATAGTGGCGCATCGTTTCTAACCTTACGCGTCGCATCCAGTTAGGACGTACTCGTTGCTTAGCAACTGTAAACGTTGCTTAGGTAACCCTCGATGCATAAACAAGGAGGATACCTGCGGATAGCTAAATGAAGGAGAATACAAAGTGCTGGAAATAAGAGAAAACAGGCTTACATGGAGACCTGACATGGGAGAGGGATGAAATGGAATGAGAGATATGCAGGTACAGATCTTGAAGGAGAGAACGTAAGACGCAAAATTGTATGACCCATAAGACTCTATATCGCCGGAAGGAGAGGCTGGAACTATACAGCATTACTAACATCTCACCCTGTGTTAGAGAGAGACGTAGCCGTCACGTGACAGCTATTTATGCTGCTTTGATATTGATAGCTCTATAGACACAGGGGAGGGGGGTGGGAGAGGGGCGGGGAGACATGGTTGTTGCAGATTCAAAGTGTCGCTGGATAACTGTAAACATAGCCTGGATAATAAACGAGGCTTAACCAAGAGGGATATAGGAAGAAAACAGAACAAAGGGAATGAAGAGTGAAAAGAAGTCTAGATTTTAACCCAAGTTAATGTGTCTCGTGGGTGTCGCAAGTACCGACACAGAAATCTAAGGGCATCACATCGCTGACATGCCTAATGATTCTGTAAACAGAGCAGGAGAAGGTAAAAAGGAGGGGGGAGTGGAAAAGAAAAAAATGAGTTTAGAGGGAAAAAAGAAATGGAGAAAAAAAACCCACGGAGGGGCTGAGGAAAGAAGTGAAAATAGATGAAGAAAAGAGATAAAACGAAATGAAGTGATAAAAACTGATAGAAAAAGGAGACTGTGGAAGATGTGTGAACACTAAATATAGGATGTGTCTAAAGGATAGTGGGTGTATCTAGAAGAGAAATATGTGTGAAATTAAAGTGAAAGTTGCTAGTAGAAAAAAGAGAAAAGAAAAAGAGATGAAAAATAAATAAAAAGTGTAAATATTTGATAAAAATAAAAATAAGAATAAGAATAATAATGAAAATAGGTGTGTGAAACGAACTAACTCTAATGGTGAATAAATGAAGTGATTGAGAATGATGTGAAAAAGATAAAAAAGATAAAAAAATAATAAATGTAATGAAAACAAATATGGGTGTAGGAATCTATGTGGGTGTATGGATAAAGGATGAATAAAGTGTTTGTGTGTGAATGAATGTA
This sequence comes from Leptobrachium leishanense, assembly GCA_009667805.1. Taxonomy (NCBI): domain Eukaryota; kingdom Metazoa; phylum Chordata; class Amphibia; order Anura; family Megophryidae; genus Leptobrachium; species Leptobrachium leishanense. The sequence goes on along the minus strand of RXON01001153.1, from coordinate 3,089 downwards.
AGGCTTACTATTGTGATAAGCGGCTAAGTGGTGTGAAATGAGTGTGAATGAAATGTGACTGATGTGATAAAAATGTGTAAAAATAGACTAATGTGAAAAAATAATAAAGAATGTGAAGTTGCATATATACATTAAGTGCTTGTTATGTTATCTAGCATAAAGAAAGGAGGTGTAGGATATGTATTCGTTAAGCCCATTGGGGGCAAGGGTGTTGAGTGTCCTAATCCAGTAGGTCTCTCGTTGTAACAAAATCTGTGATCGGTCACCACCTCTATGTAGAGGGGGGACATGGTCTATTCCGATGAATTTCAAAGTGGGAAGACTGTGATGGTGTTCTAGGAAATGCTTAGTGACCGGCTTATCCGAGTGTCCATCCCGGAAAGCAACATTGATAGATGATCGGTGTCCCCTGATGCGATCTCTGAGGGTAAGATCTGTCTTGCCGACATATGCTAAACCACATGGGCAATGGAGAAGATAGATTACGAAATCTGTCGTACACGTGATTCTAAAGCGAATGTTGAATCTTTTGCCAGTTGTTGGATGTACAAAGGAATTTCCTGGTAGCATATGTCGGCAAGTGACACAATTTAAACATCGAAAACAGCCTTTCTTGAGGGTGGATGTAGATGTATCATAAGATTGGATCGGATCAGTTCGGACAAGTAAGTCTCTTAAATTTTTGGTCCTACGAAAACTGATCAGAGGAGGGGAATGAAATTGTTTTGGTAATGTTTGGTCATATTGGAAAAGATGCCAATTCTTGCGGATTTGTGAAGCTATTTGGTCTCCTGCTGTGTGGTATGTTAATGGCAAAGTTATTCTGGATGTGCGTGTTTGTTGATTGGATATCGGAGTGATAAATTTAGATTGCGCTTTGCATAGTGCCTCCCTTAAGGTGGAGGTGGAGTAACCTCTCTGTAGGAATTTATTAGTCATTTCTACTGTTTGTTCATGTCGTAGTTGAGGATCTGAATTATTTCGTAGCACCCGTAGATATTGAGAAATCAGAAGAGATATTTTTAAATGTTTCGGATGATGACTTGTTGCTTGCAGAATAGAGTTTCTATCCGTCTGTTTACGGAATAGTGTGAAGCCCAATTTGTGATTATCACGAAAAACCGTGACATCCAGGAAACGAATATTCTGTCTGTTCTTATCAGAGGTAAATTTGACTGGTAGTTGAAGATGGTTAAGGTGATTTATCATATGATCAAAAGATTCTGAAGTGCCATTCCAAATAAGAAAAATGTCATCAATGAAACGGGTGTAAAAAATTATTTTGTCTCCAAAATTTGGGAGTATATTGTTTTGTTCGAATTGTGACATGTATATATTGGCGTATGTTGGTGCCATGGAGGCTCCCATTGCTGTACCTGCAATCTGTAGATAAAACTGTTTTTCAAAACGGAAAAAATTACATTCCAAAGCAAAGCGCAATAGCTCTAATAGATATTCAACTGGAGGACCAGTATAATGAGACGACGTAGAGAGTGTATGTCTAAACGCTTCGATTCCTTGATTGTGAGGGATTATAGTATATAAATTCTTGACGTCCATAGTAGCCAAGTAAATATCACCGTTAGGTAGATTCAATTTTGAGATTTGGTCCAAAAAATGACTAGTATCCGTAAGACAAAATGGAAGGGATAATACTGTAGATTTACTACACTGGTCTATATATTTGCCAATTGGTTCCAATAATCCACCACAGACTGAGACTATCGGACGCCCGGGTCGTCTATGAGGATCCTTGTGGACTTTTGGAACCGTATATAGTACGGAGTGCGGGGGTGGGTTACTAAAAGAAAATTAGCCATACTTTCACTGAGGAAACCTGATCGGAGTCCCTCTTCAAGCAGTGTGGAAATTCTGTTGCTGAAGACTTCAGTAGGATCTGTTGGTAATTTTCTATATGTATTAGTATCCGACAGTTGTTGTAGAATGTCGTGACGGTACATTTGATAGTTGAGTACCACTACTCCACCGCCTTTATCTGCAGGCCGAATAATGATGTTAGGATCATCGGCCAATTCCCTCAGTGCCACATTCTCTTCTTTAGTCAAATTTTGTCTTTTATCCTAGTGTGAAGTAGAGCTGCTTTTGGATATATATATATATATATATATATATTATATATTATATATATATATATATTTATAGATATATAAATATATATATATATAAATAGATATATAGATATATATATAGAGATATATAATATAGAGATATATATAGATATATATAGAGATATATATATAGAGATATATATATGTAGAATACGCGTGGCAACCTGCATAAACCACGTATGGTACTTGCCTGGGTGCAAAAATCTAGAAGATAAAGATATAGAAATTTTGAAAAAGAGGACGCACTCCAGGACTTGAAAAATGAAATAAAAACGATAATTTATTGGGTATGCATTAAAAATGTGTGCCCGATGGCACCAGCCGACGTTTCGGCCCTCACAGGGGCCTTTATCAAGGTAGTGGACACAAGACAAACAGGTGATATTTATATACAGAAATTAAAAGCATCGTTAGAGAACTCACCGCGTGCTGTAGCGTGCCGTCGAGCAGAACGCCAGGTGGGAGGAGACATGGCGTCCAAGAACGATTGAACGCACGGCAACAACGTCATAGGTCCTCGACGGGTGCGCGTCTCCCAGATGGTAACCAGGGAGAGGCGTCCCGGCATCCGAGGGAATTAAAAACAGAAGAGCGGAGGATATCGAACAGGAGATCAAACGTGGAGCGGAGATAAACAGAAGCAAAGTCATGTGTGAACAATGCACACCTGAAAATGCATAGCAGAAAGAGATCTCGATGTTGAAGTCAGCAGATGCCGAAAAAAATCAAGTAGATAGAGAGTAATAAAAGAATAATTAAATAATTGATTGATCAAAAAATACATGGCATGGATCTACAAGTGCAAATGTATATATGTAAATCACATAATAGGACTGTATAAAAAGATGAGCCTTGTGTAGCAATAAAGATCTATTGTAAGGATAGCGTGTAGAAAAGAAGAATGCACGCTTTAAATGCCTCACTGAAAAGCAATAATTTAAGTATTAAAATCTGCAAACT
>RXON01001152.1:0-22079 GCA_009667805.1 Leptobrachium leishanense | reverse complement strand
ATTTAAAGAGGAATCACCCAAAAAACCCGCAAGATATTTACCACACCAAAATAAACGTTGTTTGCAGTGCAACCTCCTGGCTGTTCTGACCCTCTTTGGCCACGACCCTACCACAAGAGCCAAGCACAATAAACGTCACAGAGCCGAGCACAGCACAATAGATGGCACAGAGCCGAGCACAATAAACGGCACAGAGCTGAGCACAGTACAATAGACGGCACAGAGCACAGCACAATAAACGGCAAAGAGCACAGCACAATAAACGGCACAGAGCACAATAAACGGCACAGAGCAGAGAACAATAAACGGCGCCGACCACAGAACCAAGCACAACACAATAAACGGCCCAGAGCACAATAAACGGCACAGAGCAGAGCACAATATACGGCACAGAGCCCAGCACAGAGCCAAGCACCGAGCCAAGCACAGCACAATAGACGGCACAGAGCAGAGCACAATAAACGGCACAGAGCCAAGCACAATAAATGCCACAGAGCCGAGCACAGCACAATAAACGGCACAGAGCCGAGCACAATAAACGCCACAGAGCCGATTACAGAGCCAAGCACAATAAACGGCACAGAGCCAAGCACACCACAATATATGGCAGAGAGCACAGCACATTAAACGGCACAGAGCAGAGCCAAGCACAGCACAATAAATGGCACAGAGCAGAGCACAATAAATGGCACAGAGCAGAGCACAATAAACGGCACAGAGCAGAGCAGCAACCAGAGCAAAAGAGCACAGAGCAGAGCACAGAGCAGAGCACAATAAACGACACAGAGCAGAGCACAATAAATGGCGCAGAGCAGAGTACAAGATCCCTGAACAGAGCACAAGAACAGGCACCGACAAGAGCACAGAGCAGAGCACAAGAGCCCTGAACAGAGCACCGAGCACAGAGCACAGAGCAGAGCACAATAAAAGGCACAGAGCCAAGCACAATAAACGGCGCCGAGCACAGCACAATAAACGCCACAGAGCCGATCACAGAGCCAATCACAATAAACGGCACAGAGCCAAGCACACCACAATATATGGCACAGAGCACAGCACATTAAACGGCACAGAGCACAATAAACGGCGCAGAGCCAAGCACAGCACAATAAATGGCACAGAGCAGAGCACAATAGACGGCACAGAGCAGAGCACAATAGACGGCACAGAGCAGAGCACCAAGCAGAGCACAAGAGCAACGATCACAGCACAGAGCAGAACACAACAGCACAGAGCCCGGCACAGAGCCGAGCACAGCAACATAAACGGCAGAGCACAGAGCAAACCACAATAAACGGCACAGAGCCGAGCACAGCACAATAAACGACAAAGAGCCATGAACAGCACAGAGCAGAGCACAATAAAAGGCACAGAGCCGAGCACAGTACAATAAACAGCTCAGAGCACAGAGCAGAGCACAATAAACGCTACAGCAACGAGCACAGCACAATAAACGGCACTGAGCAGAGCACAGAGCAAAGCACAATAAAAAGCGCAGAGCACCGATCAGAGCACAAGAGCACCGATAAGAGCACGGAGCAGAACACAAGAGCACAGAGCCAAGCACAGAGCAGAGCACAATAAACGGCACAGAGCACAAGAGCACAGAGCAGAGCACAATAAACGGCACAGAGCAGAGCACCAACCAGAGCAAAAGAGCACCGAGCAGAGCACAGAGCAAAGCACAATAAACGACACAGAGCAGAGCACAATAAACGGCGCAGAGCAGAGTACAAGATCCCTGAACAGAGCACAAGAACAGAGCACCGACAAGAGCACAGAGCAGAGCACAAGAGCCCTGAACAGAGCACCGAGCAAAGAGCAGAGCACAATAAAAGGCACAGAGCAGAGCACAATAAATGGCACAGAGCAGAGCACAATAAACGGCACTGAGCAGAGCACATAAACGGCGCAGAGCACAATAAACGGCACAGAGCCAAGCACAGTAAACAGCTCAGAGCCGAGCACAATAAACGGCACAGAGCTGGGCACAGAACCGAGCACAGTAAACGGCACAGAGCCGAGCACATAGCCATAAAGGGCACAGAGCAGAGCACAATAAACGGCACATAGCCCAGCACAGCACAATAAACGGCACAGAGCAGAGCACCAAGCAGAGCACAAGAGCACAGCAAAGCACAAGAGCAGAGCACAATAAACGGCACAGAGCAGAGCACAAGATCCCTGAACAGAGCACAAGAACAGCACCGAGAAGAGCACAAGAGCCCTGAACAGAGCACAAGAACAGAGCACCGAGCAGAGCGCAGAGCACAATAAAAGGCACAGAGCAGAGCACAATAAACGTCACATAGCAGCACAATAAATGGCACAGAGAAGAGCACAATAAACGGCACAGATCACAGAGCAGAGCACAATAAACGGTAGAAAGCAGAGCACAATAGCACCGAGCAGAGCACTGAGCAGAGCACAGAGCAGAGAACAAAAAAAAAAACACACTAAACACACAACAAAAAAAACTGAGGACCTACCAAAGAGGATAAGGTCCGGCGTGTCCGTCGCCAAAGAACGGACTGCGCATGCGCGCAGCCCACAGGGTGCTGTGGAGGTTGGATGCGCGCGCAGCAGGATGCGCGCGCGCCACCCGCCGCAGCACGCCCAAAGCGTCTTACGGCGGTTGCCACGCGCCTCCCGCCGCAGGACCACCAATGTAAGTGCGCGAAAACGCCACACAGCTCAGAGCCCAGCACCGAGCCCAGAGCCCAGCACCGAGCACAGAGCCCAGCAACGAGCACAGAGCCCAGCACCGAGCACAGAGCCCAGCACCGAGCACAGAGCCCAGCACAGAGCCCAACACCGAGCACAGCACAGAGCCCAGCACAGAGCCCAGCACCGAGCTGAGCGCAGAGCCGAGCACTGAGCCCAGCACCAGAGTGCAGAGCCAAGCACAGCACAATAAACGGCGCCAAGCACAGAACCAAGCACAACACAATAAACGGCGCAGAGCACAATAAACGGAGCAGAGCACAATATACGGCACGGAGCCGAGCCCAGCACAGAGCCAAGCACAACAGAATAAACGCCACAGAGCCAAGCACAATAAACGCCACAGAGCCGAGCACAGTACAATAGACGGCACAGAGCCGAGCACAACAGAATAAACGGCACAGAGCCGAGCACAGCCAAGCACAGCACAATAAACGGCACCGAGCACAGAACCAAGCACAACACAATAAACTGCGCAGAGCACAATAAACGGCACAGAGCAGAGCACAATATACGGCACGGAGCCGAGCACAGAGCCCAGCGCAGAGCCAAGCACACCAAAATAAACGCCACAGAGCCGAGTACAATAATCGCCACAGAGCCGAGCACAGCACAATAGATGACACAAAGCCAAGCACAATAAACGCCACAGAGCCGAGCACAACAAGAGCACAGCACAATAAACAGCACAGAGCCAAGCACAGCACAATAAACGGCGCCGAGCACAGAACCAAGCACAACACAATAAACGGCGCAGAGCACAATAAGCAGAGCACAATATACGGCACGGAGCCAAGCCCAGCACAGAGCCAAGCAAAATAGAATAAATGCCACAGAGCCAAGCACAATAAACGCCACAGAGCCGAGCACAGTACAATAGACGGCACAGAGCCGAGCACAACAGAATAAACGGCACAGAGCCGAGCACAGAACCAAGCACAACACAATAAACTGCGCAGAGCACAATAAACGGCACAGAGCAGAGCACAATATACGGCACGGAGCCGAGCCCAGCGCAGAGCCAAGCACAGAGCCGAGCACAACAGAATAAACGGCACAGAGCCGAGCACAGAACCAAGCACAACACAATAAACTGCGCAGAGCACAATAAACAGCACAGAGCAAAGCACAATATACGGCACGGAGCCGAGCCCAGCGCAAAGCCAAGCACAACAGAATATACGCCACAGAGCCGAGCACAATAAACGCCACAGAGACGAGCACAGCACAATAGACGGCACAAAGCCAAGCACAATAAACGTCACAGAGCCGAGCACAACAGAATAAACGCCACAGAGCCGAGCACAATAAATGCCACAGAGCGAGCACAGCACAATAGACGGCACAGAGCCAGCACATTAAACGTCACGGAGCCAAGCACAACAGAATAAACGCCACAGAGCCGATCACAATAAACGCCACACAGCCGAGCACAGCACAATAGATGCACAGAGCCGAGCACAATAAACGGCACAGAGCCGAGCACAGTACAATAAACGGCACAGAGCACAGCACAATAAACGGCACAGAGCAGAGAACAATAAACAGCGCCGAGCACAGAACCAAGCACAACACAATAAACGGCCCAGAGCACAGTAAACGGCACAGAGCAGAGAACAATATACGGCACAGAGCCCAGCACAGAGCCAAGCACCGAGCCAAGCACAGCACAATAGACGGCACAGAGCAGAGCACAATAAACGGCACAGAGCCAAGCACAATAAAAGCCACAGAGCCGATCACAGCACAATAAACGGCACAGAGCCGAGCATAATAAACGCTACAGAGCCGATCACAGAGCCAAGCACACCACAATATATGGCACAGAGCACAGCACATTAATCGGCACAGAGCACAATAAACGGCACAGAGCAGAGCCAAGCACAGCACAATAAATGGCACAGAGCAGAGCACAAAAGACGGCACAGAGCAGAGCACCAAGCAGAGCACAAGAGCAACGATCACAGCACGGAGCAGAACACAACAGCACAGAGCCCGGCACAGAGCCGAGCACAGCACCATAAACGGCAGAGCACAGAGCAAACCACAATAAATGGCACAGAGCCAAGCACAGAGCCGAGCACAGCACAATAAACGACAAAGAGCCCGAGCACAGAGCCATAAACAGCACAGAGCAGAGCACAATAAAAGGCACAGAGCCGAGCACAATAAAAGGCACAGAGCCAAGCACAGAGCCGAGCACAACAGAATAAACGGCACAGAGCCGAGCACAGAACCAAGCACAACACAATAAACTGCGCAGAGCACAATAAACAGCACAGAGCAAAGCACAATATACGGCACGGAGCCGAGCCCAGCGCAAAGCCAAGCACAACAGAATATACGCCACAGAGCCGAGCACAATAAACGCCACAGAGACGAGCACAGCACAATAGACGGCACAAAGCCAAGCACAATAAACGTCACAGAGCCGAGCACAACAGAATAAACGCCACAGAGCCGAGCACAATAAATGCCACAGAGCCGAGCACAGCACAATAGACGGCACAGAGCCCAGCACATTAAACGTCACGGAGCCAAGCACAACAGAATAAACGCCACAGAGCCGATCACAATAAACGCCACACAGCCGAGCACAGCACAATAGATGGCACAGAGCCGAGCACAATAAACGGCACAGAGCCGAGCACAGTACAATAAACGGCACAGAGCACAGCACAATAAACGGCACAGAGCAGAGAACAATAAACAGCGCCGAGCACAGAACCAAGCACAACACAATAAACGGCCCAGAGCACAGTAAACGGCACAGAGCAGAGAACAATATACGGCACAGAGCCCAGCACAGAGCCAAGCACCGAGCCAAGCACAGCACAATAGACGGCACAGAGCAGAGCACAATAAACGGCACAGAGCCAAGCACAATAAAAGCCACAGAGCCGATCACAGCACAATAAACGGCACAGAGCCGAGCATAATAAACGCTACAGAGCCGATCACAGAGCCAAGCACACCACAATATATGGCACAGAGCACAGCACATTAATCGGCACAGAGCACAATAAACGGCACAGAGCAGAGCCAAGCACAGCACAATAAATGGCACAGAGCAGAGCACAAAAGACGGCACAGAGCAGAGCACCAAGCAGAGCACAAGAGCAACGATCACAGCACGGAGCAGAACACAACAGCACAGAGCCCGGCACAGAGCCGAGCACAGCACCATAAACGGCAGAGCACAGAGCAAACCACAATAAATGGCACAGAGCCAAGCACAGAGCCGAGCACAGCACAATAAACGACAAAGAGCCGAGCACAGAGCCATAAACAGCACAGAGCAGAGCACAATAAAAGGCACAGAGCCGAGCACAGTACAATAAACAGCTCAGAGCAGAGCACAGAGCAGAGTACAATAAACGCTACAGCGACGAGCACAGCACAATAAACAGCACTGAGCAGAGCACAGAGCAAAGCACAATAAACGGCGCAGAGCACCGATCAGAGCACAAGAGCACCGATAAGAGCACGGAGCAGAACACAAGAGCACAGAGCCAAGCACAGAGCAGAGCACAATAAACGGCACAGAGCACAAGAGCACAGAGCAGAGCACAATAAACGGCACAGAGCAGAGCACCAACCAGAGCAAAAGAGCACCGAGAAGAGCACAGAGCAGAGCACAATAAACGACACAGAGCCGAGCACAATAAACGGCGCAGAGTAGAGTACAAGATCCCTGAACAGAGCACAAGAACAGAGCACCGACAAGAGCACAGAGCAGAGCACAAGAGCCCTGAACAGAGCACCGAGCACAGAGCAGAGCACAATAAAAGGCACAGAGCAGAGCACAATAAATGGCACAGAGCAGAGCACAATAAACGGCACGGAGCCAAGCAGAGCCAAGCACAGTAAACAGCACAGAGCCGAGCACAATAAACAGCACAGAGCTGGGCACAGAACCGAGCACAGTAAAGGGCACAGAGCCGAGCACATAGCCATAAACGGCACAGCAGAGCACTATAAACGGCACATAGCCCAGCACAGCACAATAAACGGCACAGAGCAGAGCACAATAAACGGCACCAAGCAGAGCACAAGAGCACAGAGCAAAGCACAAGAGCAGAGCACAATAAACGGCACAGAGCAGAGCACAAGATCCCTTTACAGAGCACAAGAACAGAGCACCGAGAAGAGCACAAGAGCCCTGAACAGAGTACAAGAACAGAGCACCGAGCAGAGCGCAGAGCACAATAAAAGGCACAGAGCAGAGCACAATAAACGTCACATAGCAGAGCACAATAAATGGCACAGAGAAGAGCACAATAAACGGCACAGATCACAGAGCAGAGCACAATAAACGGTACAAAGCAGAACACAACAGCACCGAGCAGAGCACTGAGCAGAGCACAGAGCCCAGCACAGAGCTGAGCGCAGAGCCGAGCGCAGAGCCGAGCACTGAGCCCAGCACCAGAGTGCAGAACCAAGCACAGCACAATAAACGGCGCCAAGCACAGAACCAAGCACAACACAATAAACGGCGCAGAGCACAATAAACGGAGCAGAGCACAATATACGGCACGGAGCCGAGCCCAGCACAGAGCCAAGCACAACAGAATAAACGCCACAGAGCCAAGCACAATAAACGCCACAGAGCCGAGCACAGTACAATATACGGCATAGAGCGGCATAGACGGCATAGAGCCGAGCACAACAGAATAAACGGCACAGAGCCGAGCACAGAGCCAAGCACAGCACAATAAACGGCACCGAGCACAGAACCAAGCACAACACAATAAACGGCGCAGAGCACAATAAACGGCACAGAGCAGAGCACAATATTATACGGCACGGAGCCGAGCACAGAGCCCAGCGCAGAGCCAAGCACAGAGCCAAGCACACCAAAATAAACGCCACAGAGCCGAGCACAATAAACGCCACAGAGCCGAGCACAGCACAATAGATGGCACAAAGCCAAGCACAATAAACGCCACAGAGCCGAGCACAACAAGAGCACAGCACAATAAACGGCACAGAGCCAAGCACAGCACAATAAACGACGCCGAGCACAGAACCAAGCACAACACAATAAACGGCGCAGAGCACAATAAACAGAGCAGAGCAGAGCACAATAAACGGCACAGAGCAGAGCACCAACCAGAGCAAAAGAGCACCGAGCAGAGCACAGAGCAGAGCACAATAAACGACACAGAGCAGAGCACAATAAACGGCGCAGAGCAGAGTACAAGATCCCTGAACAGAGCACAAGAACAGAGCAGCGACAAGAGCACAGAGCAGAGCACAAGAGCCCTGAACAGAGCACAGAGCAGAGCACAATAAAAGGCACAGAGCAGAGCACAATAAATGGCACAGAGCAGAGCACAATAAACGGCACAGAGCCGAGCACAATAAACGGCACAGAGCCGAGCACATAGCCATAAACGGCACAGAGGAGAGCACAATTAACGGCACATAGCCCAGCACAGCATAATAAACGGCACAGAGCAGAGCACAATAAACGTCACAGAGAAGAGCACAATAAATGGCACAGATCACAGAGCACAATAGCACCGAGCAGAGCACTGAGCAGAGCACAGAGCCCAGCACAGAGCTGAGCGCAGAGCCGAGCACTGAGCCCAGCACCAGAGTGCAGAGCCAAGCACAGCACAATAAACGGCGCCAAGCACAGAACCAAGCACAACACAATAAACGGCGCAGAGCACAATAAACGGAGCAGAGCACAATATACGGCACGGAGCCGAGCCCAGCACAGAGCCAAGCACAACAGAATAAACGCCACAGAGCCAAGCACAATAAACGCCACAGAGCCGAGCACAGTACAATAGACGGCATAGAGCCGAGCACAACAGAATAAACGTCACAGAGCCGAGCACAGAGCCAAGCACAGCACAATAAACGGCACTGAGCACAGAACCAAGCAGAACACAATAAACTGCGCAGAGCACAATAAACGGCACAGAGCAGAGCACAATATACGGCACGGAGCCAAGCACAGAGCCCAGCGCAGAGCCAAGCACAGAGCCAAGCACACCAAAATTAAACGCCACAGAGCCGAGCACAATAAACGCCACAGAGCTGAGCACAGCACAATAGACGGCACAAAGCCAAGCACAATAAACGCCACGGAGCCGAGCACAACAAGAGCACAGCACAATAAACGGCACAGAGCCAAGCACAGCACAATAAACGGCCCCGAGCACAGAACCAAGCACAACACAATAAACGGCGCAGAGCACAATGAGCAGAGCGGAGAACAATATACGGCATAGAGCCCAGCACAGAGCCAAGCACCGAGCCAAGCACAGCACAATAGACGGCACAGAGCAGAGCACAATAAACGGCACAGAGCCAAGCACAATAAACGCCACAGAGCCGAGCACAATAAACGCCACAGAGCCGATCACAGAGCCAAGCACAATAAACGGCACAGAGCCAAGCACACCACAATATATGGCACAGAGCACAACACATTAATCGGCACAGAGCACAATAAACGTCACAGAGCAGAGCCAAGCACAGCACAATAAATGGCACAGAGCAGAGCACAATAGACGCACAGAGTAGAGCACAATAGACGCACAGAGTAGAGCACAATAGACGGCACAGAGCAGAGCACAATAGACGGCACAGAGCAGAGCACCAAGCAGAGCACAAGAGCAACGATCACAGCACGGAGCAGAACACAACAGCACAGAGCCGAGCACAGCACCATAAACGGCAGAGCACAGAGCACACCACAATAAACGGCACAGAGCCAAGCACAGAGCCGAGCACAGCACAATAGACGGCACAGAGCAGAGCACAATAAACGGCACAGAGCCCAAAAAGCACAAATAAACGGCACAGAGCCGAGCACAGCACAATAAACGGCACAGAGCCCGAAGCACAATAAACGGCACAGAGCCGAGCACAATAACGCACAGAGCCGATCAACAGAGCCAAGCACAATAAACAGCACAGAGCCAAGCACACCACAATATATGGCACAGAGCACAGCACATTAACGGCACAGAGAGCACAATAAACGTCACAGAGCAGAGCCAAGCACAGCACAATAAATGGCACAGAGCAGAGCACAATAGACGGCACAGAGTAAGAAGCACAATAAGACGGCACAGAGCAAGAGCACAATAGACGGCACAGAGCAGAGCACCAAGCAGAGCACAAGAGCAACGATCACTAGCACGGAGCAGAACACAACAGCACAGAGCCGCGGCAAAGAGCGAGCACAGCACCAATAAATGGCAGAGCACAGAGCAAACCACAATAAACGGCACAGAGCCAAGCACAGAGCCGAGCACAGCACAATAAACGACACAGAGCCGAGCACAGAGCCATAAACAGCACAGAGCAGAGCACAATAAAAAGGCACAGAGCCGAGCACAGTACAATAAACAGCTCAGAGCAGAGCACAGAGCAGAGCACAATAAACGCTAACAGCGACGAAGCACAGCACAATAAACGGCACTGAGCAGAGCACAGAGCAAAGCACAAAACGGCGCAGAGCACCGATCAGAGCACAAGAGCACCGATAAGAGCACGGAGCAGAACACTAGAGCACAGAGCCAAGCAAGAGCAGAGCACAATAAACGGCACAGAGCACAAGAGCACAGAGCAGAGCACAATAAACGGCACAGAGCAGAGCACCAACCAGAGCAAAAGAGCACCGAGCAGAGCACAGAGCAGAGCACAATAAACACACAGAGCAGAGCACAATAAACGGCGCAGAGCAGAGTACAAGATCCTGAACAGAGCACAAGAACAGAGCACCGACAAGAGCACAGAGCAGAGCACAAGAGCACTAGAACAGAGACCGAGCCACAGAGCAGAGCACAATAAAAGGCACAGAGCTAAGCACAATAAACGCCACAGAGCAGAAGCACAGCACAATAAACGGCACAGAGCCGATCACAGAAGCCACAGAAACAAATAAACGGCATAGCACAGAGCACAGACTCCACACCACAGCACAGAGTAGAGCGCTACAACTGCGCACACAATGAACACGAGTCCACAGAGCCAAGCAAACACCACCAATAATGCACAGAGCACAGCACATTAAACGGCACAGAGCACAATAAACGGCACAGAGCAGAGCCAAGCACAGCACAATAAATGGCACAGAGCAGAGCACAATAGACGGCACAGAGTAGAGCACAATAGACGGCACAGAGCAGAGCACCAAGCAGAGCACAAGAGCAACGATCACAGCACGGAAGCAGAACACAACAGCACAGAGCCCGGCACAGAGCCGAGCACAGCACCATAAACCGCAGAGCACAGAGCAAACCACATAAACGGCACAGAGCCAAGCACAGAGCGAGCACAGAGCACAAAAACGACAAAGAGCCGAGCACAGAGCCATAAACAGCACAGAGCAGAGCACAATAAAAGGCACAGAGCCGAGCACAGTACAATAAACAGCTCAGAGCAGAGCACAGAGCAGAGTACAATAAACGCTACAGCGACGAGCACAGCACAATAAACGGCACTGAGCAGAGCACAGAGCAAAGCACAATAAACGGCACAGAGCACCGATCAGAGCACAAGAGCACGGAGCAGAACACAAGAGCACAGAGCCAAGCACAGAGCAGAGCACAATAAATGGCACAGAGCACAAGAGCACAGAGCAGAGCACAATAAACGGCACAGAGCAGAGCACCAACCAGAGCAAAAGAGCACCAAGCAGAGCATAGAGCAGAGCACAATAAACGACACAGAGCAGAGCACAATAAACGGCGCAGAGCAGAGTACAAGATCCCTGAATAGAGCACAAGAACAGAGCACCGACAAGAGCACAGAGCAGAGCACAAGAGCCCTGAACAGAGCACCAAGCACAGAGCAGAGCACAATAAAAGGCACAGAGCAGAGCACAATAAACGGCACAGAGCCAAGCAGAGCCAAGCACAGTAAACAGCACAGAGCCGAGCACATAGCCATAAACGGCACAGAGCAGAGCACAATAAACGGCACAGAGCAGAGCACAGCACAATAAACGGCACAGAGCAGAGAACAATAAACGGCGCCGAGCACAGAACCAAGCACAACACAATAAACGGCCCAGAGCACAATATACGGCACAGAGCAAAGCACAATATACGGCACAGAGCCCAGCACAGAGCCAAGCACCGAGCCAAGCACAGCACAATAGACGGCACAGAGCAGAGCACAATAAACGGCACAGAGCCAAGCACAATAAACGCCACAGAGCCGAGCACAGCTAAATAAACGGTTGGGGCTCCGTATTGTACTGGGTATATTAATATGTAGATTTTTCGCCAACTTTTGTATATTATTTCTTGTTTGCATTTTTCTAAAGCGGAACAAACATTTATATTTGATGAAATAACAACAAAATCTTGATTGTTTGAGCATGTGTTTATTCATGCGTTAGCTTAAATGATGTTCACAGGTTATCACAGAAAACAAAATCCACAAAATGCCATGTGCACAAATATTTTAAACTATATTTTAAAGCCTCAAATTTACAACATAAAATTTAAAAAAGTCAAAAGGATAGATGACAAATCTTCCAAAGACATACTCTACAGCATTTTAAAAATCAAAGCCGAAGCAACAAAAGATCTTTTGTACAACCAGATTATTTACACAGAACTCTACTACAAGTTCTAACTTTTTGAAAAACAGTCTTTTAAATATACTGAGCAGCATATTAAATTAGTCATAAGCACATTTACGAGGCTGTGATCAGAAAATAAAATGTATTTTTTTTTATAAAAACATAACCTGCCTGAACAAATAACTTATAACATACCTCAGCAGCCTAGACAGTCAAAAAAAAAAAAAAAAACACAAATACAAATAACATTTTACCTACCATCTCTCTTCCAGTAACAAAACAGTATGTAACGTAAAACAATCAGTGTATTTTTTTATATCTTTACCTTTACTGCACATAAAATCCTGAGCACAAGTGGGCACTATGAAGCACAACTTTGGTCAAGTGTGTATATTAATAAAATAAAACAAAAAAGGTTTCTATAGCCAGTTTGAATTTGTATTAAAGTGCAGGCATATATATTAATACCTCAAAATTAAGATTATACATTGGAGTGCATAAAAGTAATTAAGGTATCTTTCGCCTGTAAGATTTGCTTACATGAAGAATTTCACAATTTTCTTGTTAGTGAAGTATATAGAGTCAACATACACTTGGTGCCTTGACAACACTGTGCTAACAGACCATACAATAGTGCATACTCAAGTACGTAGGTGCACAGGATAACAAGCCATAGCAGAATGCAAAGCTTTTTTATGCAAAGCATTGCAATGTTAACAAGATATATTAAGTTAGATACCATTTCCAGTTAGATCCAAGATACATAATTCCAGTTATGTTAAGTAAATGCCCAAACGTGTCAGTAAAGCGCATATCACAGTATCTTCTTAAGACAGCCTCCGAGGTTCAAGTTTAGTTGCTGGCAACATCTTCACTCGTATCACCTGTATCCGATAACTGCCCATCCAGTAGACTATTAATTCTCCAAATCTTCACAGTTTGATCACTAAGGTGGACAGAGGATAGAAGAAACCAGATGAGTAGCTGGTCAAATCACAAAATAAATAAAACTATGCCAACATGATGTAACGAACGGAGATAGATAAATGTATAAAACAAGTCTGTGTAAAATCCAAAGGGTCAAATATAGTTATCATTAAATTGTCCATGAAATTGTTTAAGAAGAAAAAAAATGGTTAAAAGAAACAAAGAATGAAACCCTTAAAATCCATAAATATTTTAGTTCTATAGAAATTATTTTTCTTTATATGTAGCATTTGTAACAAAACAAAACAAAAAATTCTTACTCTGATGCTGTAAAAATATGACTGGAGTTTGTACATATCGCATTTATAGGGCTATCATGTCCTTTGAGGTCGGCTATTGATAAAAACGTGTCCACATTCCATAGCTTCAGAAGTCCGCCTCGACAGCCACTTAGAAGGACAGGACAATTGGGTATTATTCCAAGAGCACATACCCAATCCTTGTGAGCATTTGGAACTTGCTAAAGGAAAAAGCAGAAAAAAGCAAAACATTAAAAGTTTTCTTATTTTTTAACAGACTTCCAATATATAGCTGTCATGTCATCTTAGTTTGGGAACCCACCAAGGAACTCGATTATTGTGAAAAAAATTAACAGAAGAATCTACATTTCTTCTCAAATTTCTCGGTTGCTTTGTTTTACGGTATCAGTCAAATGCACCAATATGACGAACGCCTGTTTTTAACCACTTGACTGCGGGTGACGTGCTGAACACATCCTCAGCTTTCCTGCTAGCGTGTGGAGGACCCACTCTGTGTTGTTGCAGTCCCGCTACTCGGTGCCAATCTGACACTGTTCAGAGATCTTCCTGATGTGACGAACATCTTGACAGTCCGTAATTCGATAAGAATAGAGCTAAGTAGCTCTCTAAGATTGTGAGTGTACTGTACCTCTAATCCCCTATTAACCCTATCGATATTTTGTTACGGATTGATCTGCACTAGTGCATTTTTCCTGTGTTTCTTATTTTTTGGGGATAAGATTATCGACTATACATCCAGACCTGGGTTAAAGATATCCATAGGAGACGTTATTCTCCAGGAGGTACAGAGACTTCGATTTTTTTAATTCTCTACACTTTGGTGTTATCACTGTAGGTTTAGCAGTTCACACCATGGAGGAGCGCTGTTCTTTCTTTCTCCTTTTTTCTACAAGTCATTTTTTGTGGTGAAGGGAACACCACACCCTGAAAGAACCAGTAGTGATCCTATTTTTTTTCCAAGCGCCATCTATACATCCTGCTGTATTCCTATATCTTGTCAGCCCTGCCTCCAGGATCTCCCCATGCCCACTGACAATCAGAAAAGGGGCTCAGAACCCCCCCCCCATGGAATTCCATATGGGGCAGATACAGGGGTCCTTTGGATCACTCTATCCAAATAACATTGGAAAGGCCAGGGCAAGGCCTTTCCAAAGATACCATGCATGACCAAGTTACATGTAAAAATATATATTTTAATTCTAATGCAGCACTTTTTCAATTATAAAGTGAACAATGATACTCCACTAACTCACCTTCTCATTTCCCACAATGCCAGCAAGGGTAAGGAGATGGCACAATGCGTTAACAAGCATTTGTTCATCAAAAGACCTAGAACGCCGCACTGCTGTGAGGAACGACAGGGGTCCTTTAGAACCCCTGATCGGATTTTTACACTGTACAAGCAAGGTGTCATTGAAAAGGTCAGAATTTGGCCTTTCCAACTGTACCAAATATTATCATGTAATGTATAGAAAATGAAAAAAAATTAAATGCAAAATTTCCTGCTTTCCCCTCATTTCTGAGGCGGTGGCATTATGTGCTTCTACTTTTAAAGCAAACAATGCTGCTGGACTAACTCCGCTTCTCATTTCCCACATTGGTTCATCACCTCCACATTTGGTTCCTATCAGGGTTATCCAAAGAGATCCGAATTGCTTGAGAAAGGTAACCGAACGCTGAAAATCAGCGTTCGGTTACCTTTCCTGGCCATTCGGCTATCCAGAGAGCAGGCAATTCGCCAAATCCTGGCGAATTGCCTGCACATACGGTGCCTGTTCGGTCCCTGTTCGAGGGCAGTGAAATCCCCATGAAAAATCACTGCTTCGGCTATTCAGAGAACACAAACCAGCAGTGAAAGGTTCCCCTAATGCCCTGCCATTCGGTGGTTTAATTCGGCAAATTTATTCAGGAGAATCCCATAGGCTTCAATGTTAAAAATATTCCCGTTTTAATTCAATATCTAATAAACCGTTCATTATAAAATTCTGCAGCAAAAAGTCTCTTTATTCATTGATTTTTTAGGATACTTTAAGCATTTTTCAGATTTTTTTTTTTTAAAAAAAAGTCCGATTTTTTTTTTTTTTTTCTCAGTTTACTTATTTTTTTTGTAACAGCCCTCTTTATTATCATTCCCTGGACCTCCTGTGAAAATTTCAGACATTTTCGCTCAGTAGTTTCTTTGCAAACAGCGTTTCATTTTCCCAGATTCATACAAATGGTTTTTCTAATTTATTCACTGCCTCCTCTACATCACAGCTGCTTCGGCTCTGTGTGATTCGCTCCTGTTCGGCTCCTGTTCGGCTTTTTCGAAGGTTAATCCAGATGTTTTTGCTTGTTTTCAGCGTGCATTCGGTTAGTTTTCGTCAGGTTTTCGGCAGCTTTTCCCTGCAATTCGGGGACCCTGTGCTGTTTGCTGAATACACCGCAGGGTCACCGAAATGCAATCGGCAAAAGGAACCGAATTGAAGAGAACGAAAAGTCACCGAACGTGCGGTGACTTTTCGAATCTCTTTGGCTAACCCTGTTCGTGTAATAACGTTTTGCACCATCTAAAACACAAGCCGCTGCACTGCTGTGAGAAGAGTCCTTTGGATCTCTGTATTTCCATTCTTTACATCACACAAAGTCATGTTCAGAGTCACTGGAGTCTGGCCTTTCTAATGGTACCAAACATGACCATGCAAAAAAAAAAAAGTAAATTTTTTAATTTAGTTTTTGTTCCAAAGCAATGACATTGTCCATTTGTCACTTATAAAATTAGCAATTCCACTGCATTACTCACCTTCTCAATTCCCACAACGCAAGCAAGGTCAGTGTATTCTATAGTCATATTTAGAAAACGCAACAAAATGCAAAAATCGAAAAATTTACAGGGTTATCCAAAGAGATTCGAAAAGTCACCGCACGTTCGGTGACTTTTCGTTCTCTTCAATTCGGTTCCTTTTGCCGATCCCATTTCGGTGACCCTGCGGTGTATTCAGCGAGCACCACAGGGTCCCCGAATTGCAGGGAAAAGCTGCCGCAAACCTGACGAAAACTCACCGAATGCACGCTGAAAACAAGCAAAAACATCTGGATTAACCTTCGAAAAACCCAAACAGGAGCCGAACAGGAGCCGAAAAGGAGCCGAATCACACAGAGCCGAAGCAGCTGTGACGTAGAGGAGGCAGTGAATAAATTAGAAAAACCATTTGTATGAATCTGGGAAAATGAAACGCTGTTTGCAAAGAAACTACTGAGCGAAAATGTCTGAAATTTTCACAGGAGGTCCAGGGAATGATAATAAAGAGGGCTGTTACAAAAAAAAATAAGTAAACTGAAAAAAAAAAAAAATCGGACTTTTAATTTTTTTTTTAAAAATTCAGAAAAATGCTTAAAGTATCCTAAAAAATCTATAAATAAAGAGACTTTTTGCTGCAGAATTTTATAATGAAGGGTTTATTACATATTGAATTAAAACGGGAATATTTTTAACATTGAAGTCTATGGGATTCTCCTGAATAAATTTGCCGTATTAAACCCCCGAATGGCAGGACATTAGGGGAACCTTTCACTGCTGGTTTGTGTTCTCTGAATAGCCGAAGCAGTGCTTTTTCATGGGGATTTCACTGCCCTCGAACAGGGACCGAACAGGCACCGTATGTGCAGGCAATTCGCCAGGATTTGGCGAATTGCCTGCTCTCTGGATAGCCGAATGGCCAGGAAAGGTAACCGAACGATGATTTTCAGCATTCGGTTACCTTTCTCAAGCAATTCGGATCTCTTTGGATAACCCTGTTAGTTTTTTTCAGTCTTGGTTAAAATTGCGTTTTTTTCAGAAACATGCAGGTTCCCATTTCTAATTTATTTTTCCTTTTACAAGAGTACCTCATAGAATATATAATAAAGGTTTGGATGATAAAATGTGAAAAAAATATTATACAATCTGTTGATAGAACTTTTAAAAGGAAATTTACATTTTCTTTCTAAACTTTGTTAAAATGTTCTGACGAAACATGACATATACAACTAACAGTAATCTAGTTTGAAACTGCTGAAATTTTTTTTTTTAAAAAATTTGTCTGGGCCTTGTAATAAAACATGACTTCAAATCGTGTTTAAACACGGTCAAAATTAGCTCAGCACACAGGGGTGAAATGGCTCAGTGTAGGGGTTAATCTAGAAATCTATTACCTGAAGGAGGTCTTTTCGTGACATGTCCCATTTCTTTATCCCATTATCTCTTGACCCACTGAAAAGGTGGTCTCCGTTGATAATGAGCGCTTCAATGCCATCGTAATGTGGTGGTTCGAAACAGAAAGTAGGGCTTACAGTGCCAAGAGCACCTTCACTCATCTCAAACATCTGAGAGGGGGGACAATTACACATCTAAATTGTATTAATTTATTTTTAAATAAAGTAAAAAAAATGTCCATGAAAAGAAACAGACTTCATATTACAAAGTAATTTACAGTACTTATACAGCGCCAACAGAATCCGCAGCACTTTACAATGAGGGAGTACAGACATGACATGAGACATTATAAAAAAAAAACACATAAGGAACAGACAGCCCTGCCTGTAGGATAATTGCTCTACAACAGAATAATAAATAGCAAATAAAATCCCTCACATTACTTATTAAATTATTTTCAGTGAATATCTTACCTGCATGGTTATAGTTTAAATGAAAACATAACCTGTGTAACTTTATAGACCTGATGGTGATGGACTTGTTCCACTATGGTTATCAGATTTTATTGCATTTCAAAAGTTTTTATACCTTTTACAAATAAATCTTTCACTACCAAGTTCTTCTTGTTGAAAAATAAAATACTATCGTTTGAAACTTGGAATGTCGTTAACAATTAACTACATCAGGGGTGGGAAATGTCCGATCCGCAGAATCACTTTGTCCAGCCCTTAAAGCCCCACAGAAGGGGAGGGGGGGTGTATAAATCTCCTCTCCCATGGTCCTTTTAACGGACCTCGGCGCGTGTTGAGTAGTAGGATGAGGGGGCGGTGATTATCCCCGCTTACCTCACTCACTGCTGCACACCTATCTTTTTTCACGTTGCGGCCCTCATCATCCGGGCGCAGCATGAAGGAGGATCAGGCGCGCTTCAGCGAGTGAGGGAAGCGGGAATAATACCTGCCAACCTCATTCTATTTGCCATGCGCTGAGGTCAGGTGACAGCATCATGGGGGATTGGAGTGAAATTAAAAGGGGATGTGGGAGTGTGAAGCCAATTAAATGGGGAGGGGGTGAAATTAATTGAAGGGGTAGGTAATTAAATGGGGTGGGGGGGGGTGTTAAATGAATTAATTTCACCTCCTCCCCATTTAATAAGTTCCCCCCATATTTAATTTTTTAGAGGTTTAAAATTTTTACCTTAAGACCACAAAATAAAAAAAAATAAAAATAAAAAAAATCTTTCAGATCAACCTTACAGTAAATACAGAAAAAAAACAAAAAAAAGAGTAATTATAAAGAATTCTACCTAAATATAGCGGGCTAAATTTTAAGTTGTTAATTCTGTATAGCCCTCAAACGATGGCCTAAATCTCCAAATGGTCCCGGTCAGAATATAGGTTCCCCATCCCTGAACTACATGGTAAAAGGGCAATTTTCTGTAGAGATTGTTATTCCAAGATAGTTAAAATATAAATTTGCTCATTTTTAAATTTTCATGACTTTCTTCATGCGGTTCAGAAATTTTACTCTACGAAAGGTTATAAACATCAGACGACGTCCCTTATCTTGCACAAAATCAAATTAGGTCGGTCTTAGCACAAAGGCAGAAATGGACTTTGTGTCAAATACAGTAAATGTGAAAGAATGAAAATGGTCAGATATCCTACGTATGGGGATTTGTAGTTATGAGATTATTAGCAATGCAGCTTCCACAAAACAGCAATAGAATATAAAAATAATATCTGCATGTAGCCTAATGCCTGTATATGGAAATTCGAGTAATACCTTGTATCTGTACTGTACATGGAGTTTTAGCAATTACAGCAAACTGCATTGTATTCCTGTGCAGTAGATCGCAACCCCAGAACTCTCCCTGTATTCTGACCTCTCTATGGCTGCTGTCATGCACCAAAGTCTTTTGAACATTTACATGGTTATTCATAGAGAATCGAAAAGTCACTGCAAGTCAGCGATCCTAGTTCGCCGACCCTGCGGTGTATTCAGCAAGCATCACAGGGCCGCGGTACTGCAGGGAAAACCCGCCGCAAACCCGACACTTACTGCAAAACCTGCCGAACACTCACCGAAACCCGCAGAAAACGCTGGATTAACCCCGCTGAACACGACGGAGAAACCTGACTAGCCGCCGATCACAGCGCAGAGCAGCCGCTGGAAAAACCCGACACGTAGATGAATGCGGTGGAAAGTAAAAACAAAAAAAGTACGCTTGAAAGTTTGAAATTCCATTTTCAAAAAAACTACTGAACGAAAATGTCTGAAATTGACATATAAGATCTAATGAATGTAGGGCTGAAACTAATCAATTAAATGGACAACTAATCAGGGATTAAAATATTTGTCAACTATTTTAATCATCGATTAATCGGTGTCGATTAATCGTCCTGTGTACAGCACACACTGTTTAGAGTCAGACTGAGTTGAATGTAAATAACCTCAGCTTCGGAGCTGATTGGAGAAGACGCGCCGCTGCTTTACTAGCTATGATTTAGCTCTAGGGTTATGTCAGACACAACCAGTTTGTTTTTATTCTGTTTACAACAGTAGCAAAACTAGAACATAAAACATAGGATACTGCCACTGGGTGTAGGAGCTCTATGCCGGTGTTTAATCCTTACTTGAAGCTGGTGTCCTGTGCCCACACCCTCCCTGCCACAGCCTCTTTGGTCGGGGAACTGCCATTCCCTCCCTTTGGTCTGATCCCTTTCCCCAAACTCACTCCCACACTCAGATCCGGTCTTTTGTCCATACCCACTCCCTCTCACACTCAGGTCAAGTCACTTGAGCAAAGTCACTCCCTTCCACCTCCAGTCCCTCCTCCAACTCAGTTTCTTCACAAAATTATTTTAAAAAAAAGGTACAATCTACGCACCCATACCACTTCAGCTTATTAACCCCGATTTTATGCTGACATCATCATCTATGACCAAGTGCTTGTAGCCGCGTTCATTTGAGAAAGCAAACATGGGCTTAAGCTGCGCATGAGGCATCAACCCATCCCTCTGACCAAGCACTCACATACCTTGTGTGCAAAGTACACAAGATACGCAATTTGCGTATGTACGTACGAAGGTTACGTACGCTACGCAAATTTCTTATGAAAAAAAGAGGGAGGGGTTGTGGTTATTTTATTTAATTTAATTTTTTACATAAAATTCCTATTTTTTTTACCCGATGAATCGATTAATAGAAATAATAAAATCGGCCAACTAATCGATTGAGAATCGTTAGTTGCAGCCTTAAATGAATGATAATAAAAAGGGCTGTTACAGAAAAAAACGATATAACAAAAAGGAAAAAAAAAAAAGATTGCCAAAAAAATCCCAAAAATGCATAGAAGATCCTAAAAAAAAAATCTAAAAATATAGACTCTTTACAGCAGAATAAAATAAACGGTTTATTAGAGTTAAAACGTGAATATTTTTAACATCAAAGCCTATGAGATTCTCCTGAATAAATCTGTCGAATGAAACCACCGAACAGCAGGGAAATTCGGCAACTTTTCACTGCTGTTGTGTTCTCTGAATAGACTAAGCATTGTTTCTCTGAGGATTTCACTGCCCTCGAACAGGCACCGTATGTGCAGGCAATTCGCCAACATTTGGCGAATTGCCTGCTTTCTGAATAGCCAGGAAATGTAGCCGTATGCTGAATTTCAGTGTTCGGTTACATTTCGGGGCCAGGTCGGCTCTCTTTGAATAACCCTAATAGTTACAATGAGAAAGGGAGATGCCATTTGGAGCTTCTTAAATTTATACTCCACTAATTCAGCTTTGACAGTAACTGCTACCTACAATTGACTGGGACTTCTATGGGTAGTAAAAGGTCTCCATAACAGTCCAATGTTTTCATGACTGATCTGGAACTAAAGTTCCTGGACACTCACCTTACAAACCACACAAATATCTGTGATACATTGATGACATTTTAATCATATGGACAAAAGGAGAGAAACACATTCTAGACTTTCACAATGCATTCAATATGTTGCACCCAGCTATCAAACTCAAGATTAAGTGGGCTGCGATACTGGTGAAACTGGCCTCAAACTGATTCTCAGGGTTCTCGGATTCTCTGTGCAACACCATCGAGAACCATCAGGAAAATACATATTGTACCCAGGTGGGACATCACTGTAATCAGACAGGACACTCCATCCACAACCACAGGCTTAAAGTTCTCATTAAAGTCCTCGATGGAAATTTTAAAGACTCTTGAACGTAGGATATACAAAATAAAAATGATCACATATTTTAACACTATAAAAGGAGGCAAAAGAAATCGGTGCTAAGGAGTATGCAAATAGAAAGACAGGAGTGCCTGAGCTTGGAGGAAAGGTGGTAACCCTAAAAAAAAAAAA